>JAKTRO010000060.1:0-50300 GCA_030579755.1 Entelexis gropengiesseri | reverse complement strand
GGACGCCGCCACCAGCGCCCTGCGCGAGTCCCCGAACCCGGGGCCCGAGGACTACCGCCACGAGCGGCCCATAAAGCGGGTCGCCGGCGAGGGGCCCACGCCAAAGCGCCAGCGGAGGGCCGCGCGACCGGTTTTCGACGCGCTGCCGCTGCCCGCGCCCGGGTCTGAGCGCGAGCGGACGCCCGAAGACACTGCGTTCTTCAAAGCTAACGGCGGGTCCCCGCGTTCCCCGGCCTCACGGTCGGGCGGCCCGCAAAACGGCTCCCCGAAAAAAGACCATTGGAAAATCGACTCCCCAAAAAACGGCCGACGCAATGGACACCCCCCATTAGACGCCACGCCGACATCCAGATCGAGCACAGAACCGGATTTCAGGCCGGATCTCCGACGGGATCAGCCCGATCCCGCTACTGATACCAAAACCGAGCCTGAGAACAAACGCCGAAAGGCCGCGCCCGAGGGCGAGATCATCAACAACGACTACTGCACCGCGTGTGGTGGCACCGGCGAATTCCTCGTCTGCGAAACCTGCCCGCGCAGCTTCCACTTCTCCTGTGTCGAGGCACCGGTGATGGACGTCGCCGAGCTCCCGGACGGACCCTGGTCGTGCCGGCACTGCGTACCTCGCCCGCTTGCGCCGGACGCCGCGGCCCGCGCTAAGCAGACGCTGTTCGGCTCGCTCATCATCGCCTTCGAGTCCCAGAACGCCATGGCGTTTCAGCTCCCGACTCACATCCGCGATATGTTCGCTGGCGTCCAGACATCGCGCTATGGCGAATATCTCGACGAGTACATGAAGACTGACCCCGGCGCGCGCTCCGAGCGCGTTCTCGACAAAAACGGCGACCCGCTTCTCTGCTTCAAGTGCCACGGCTCCGCCCTCCACGGCCGCTCCATGGCTGTCTGCAGCAAGTGCCGCGAGCCTTGGCACATCGACTGCATCGACCCGCCTCTCGAAAGCACCCCATTCGGCTACTGGGTTTGCCCGCTCCACGTGGAAAACATCCAGACTCTTCCGCGCAGGGTCCGCAAGCCAATCCTCACCCCGGTCGCGCTCAAGCGCCAGGTCGACAACGACGGCGACATCGAAATCACCGATGATGAGGATCTGCCTGGCGACCGCACTGGCGCCGGAAGCTTTTCCGACGAGGAGGTCGTCAAGCACGTCGCCTTCCCGCACCAGACCCGCATTCTCGCAGACGGCTCGGTTGCTGCTAAGAACGCAAAGCACCGGCCACGCGGCTTTGAGCTCGACCGTGTCGTCTACAAATTGCCTGCCCGCGCCGTCAAGCTCGACTTCCTGGACGCCGTCCACCAGCTCCGTAGCGAGCCATACCATGAAACACCCACATCGAGCCTGCTCAACATCCTTGATACCCTCGCCGAGACGCCCCAGCCCGAGTGCGATGCGGTCCGAAACCTCATGGAGCTTCGCCTCCAGGGCCCGGCCGTCGATACTGCTACCGCACGCCACAACCTCTCCCTGCTCGTTGACGCCGCGCTTAACGATGCGAACGAAGACGAGCAGGTCGCTGCCATCAGAAAGTTGATGAAAGAGAAGGGCCGCGACCGCTTGCTTGCCTTGCTCAAGGACAGCTGAGTTAGAGTCAAAAAATAACAAGAAGCTGCATTTTACATCACCTTTAAGGCATTCGCCTTTAATTCCATAAACTAATCTACTTCCGACCAATCCAAAATCGCTCGGACCTCAGCACGTTGACGTTGTTTCGTGCCCCTTTGTGGCCATGCGACGCCGACCGCTCAAACCAGTACAAAGAAAGCTCTTGATCCTGCTTCACCGGACCCCGCCCTGTCAAGAAAAGCGTTCCAAGATTGAATTCCGCCTCCGCATTAGTGCCCGAGCTCGCCGCTTTAAGATAATATTTCGCCGCCCGCGTCACGCTCGCCCGCACGCCCAGCCCGTTGTCGTAAAGAGACCCCAGGTTGTACATCGCCTCCGGGACGCCTTGATGTGCTGCCTGTTGGAATAGTGCCGCTGCTTTTGTGTAGCTCTGCTTCCGGTGATTCCCAGCCGCATATAGCGTGCCGAGATTGTTCTGTGAGTTCGCGTCGCCCAGTGCCGCTCCACGCTTGAGTAGCGATGCTGCAAGCAGCGTGTTTTGCGGCGCTCCGTCTAATCCCTGGAGATATATAACCGCAAGGTTGTAGATCGCCGGTATAAAATCTGCGCGCGCGCTGCGCTTCAGCCATTCGCGCCCTTGTTTAGAGTTCTTCGTAACACCCACCCCCAGTATGTATATCATGCCGAGATGGAACTGCGCATAAGCATCCGACCCACGACCCCCGGCTTTCAGAAACCATGCCCGTGCCTTCCCAATATCCTTGGGCACCCCTCGGCCGTAGAAGAATATGTATCCGAGCTGGCTCATCGACTGCTCGAGTCCATGTGCGGCACTCGTTTGAAAGCAGTCACGCGCCCGAATGTAGTCTTTCGGGACCCCCTGGCCGTGCAGGTACATTGTCCCGAGATTATGCAGCGCACTTATATCCCCTTGTGCAGCCGCAGCCTCGTACTTGCTCTTTGCTAGAGTGAAATTGCCAACTTTGAATGCGCTAGCGCCTTCCTGTGTGAATTTGCTAAACTTTTGCGAGCCTTTCTTGAGGCTGGAGGGGGATGGCACTGTTCTGTGATGCGGCGTCTCGCTATACAGGATATCTGCAAAACCGCTATGGCTTTCATAGCGAGTGTGATTTTCTTGATGGTGAAAATGGCCCTCGTTTTTTGGCCACTCGGTGTCGCCCCAGGTCGCTACGACCTGGGCACTGTCTCTTGACCTCCATCTCCTATGAGCGTTCTTGCGATTGCTGGTGCTAAGAGGGCCTGTGTTGTGATGACTTGCGTTATGGCTCTCCGCGCCGTTGTGGTCCGCCCTATGGTAGTCCGAGCCGAAGTACCCCACGGGGTTACGGGGTATATTAATTGTCTGCGCTTCCACGGTGTTTTCGCTGTCAGCCCCCCCTGGTCTGGTATTTTCTGAGCGGCGTGAATAGCGCAGCCGGCTAAAGATATTATTTGGCCGACCGAAGCTCAACATGTGCCCTAACGTCGTCAACTCTGCTGGATAAGGTTTGAGGGGTCAAATCTAGCGCCGCCGAGATATAGAGTGATTCAAGACACGAAAAGATTGAAATGCCAAATAGTTGAAGGCAGTCAAATTGCGAAACCCACAGAGTCAGGGTTGATCATACCTGCTTGCTTGAAGGGTTAACTGATTTGAGACACCCTCTCTGTTTCGGGAACATACGTACACCTCCTCTGTGTTTTCGAGCTTTATTTTCCGCAGGATCTGCATACTAAGGTAGGCCGCGTGCATTATCTATCTGAAACATTCGCCCGGATGGCCCGCCCCCCTTACCTGAACCCATCTGCGGATCATGGTCCACGCCCGAACCCTATATGCGGCACCTGCATTGTGTGATAAGAGGTTGGCTGGTTTAGTTGCTTTTGATTCCTACGTCGTGGAAAATGACCTTTATGGGTCTAACCAACTAGCCATCTTAAGGTGGTCTGCCACTAGCTCTAGCTCTTTTTGACAGGTCCATCGGCTTCAGGGAGTAGCGGCCCAGCCACCCAATCATTTCGCCCAACATATGCTCGCGACCGGAAGCATCTTGTACAAACCATTTTGCAGTCGCTCTCGTTAGATCATGCTGTACTGTAGACTTGTATATTTGTATGTTTGCTACTTCACCTATACAGCTGGTCATTCAGAACCGGCGTTCCCGAGTGACGACAGTCAATCATAGGCGTGGAAAGAATTACGGTACTCAGATGACTCTGTGGCTGTGTTACATGCATGCTTGGCGTATCATTCTTTAAACTGGCGCTTCTGTCATGGAGGCAGTAGGAGCGGTGTGCAAGGTATAGTCATGTGACACACATTCGGCAGTGGTTTTCTTCGGACAGTCGAATCGCAGCTCAGCATGCTCGCGCGCCTCACAGGCGGGGGGCTCAAGGGCGGTTCGCTCGGAAACAAAGGGCTGCTCTGCTCTGCGCTGCTGTCAAGATCAAGATCAAGATTTCTGCTGTTTTACTCGTCCTTGCCAAAGGCATCTAAGAGAGCCAATGTGCCATCACGATCCGGCAGTGAAATTCCTCCGCCAACAATACACAGGGTAACGTACGAGTACCCGCCACCGCCCAAACGAGCTAATCCAGTACCAGCTGAGAGCTCTGCGTGGCGGAGGCACGTTCCACTGCTGATTGGCGTGGGCGGCCTGCTGTGGGCGGCTTACGCGTTCAACTATTTCTTTGGCAATGGCGGTTCAAGCGAGCAGACTGTGCTTACACCGACTAGATTCACGACCTACAAAATTACGTGCAAAGAAGACTTGAGTAGTGATGTGGCCCTGATCGAGCTCAGCCCCAAGTTCACCGCCGGATCCGGAATGCTGAAGAGTGGAGCGACGCTGTGGAACGGGAAGAAGCTCTGGAGCATTCAGGTCAAGCACCCACTGGTTCAGATAGTACGGAACTACACCCCGCTGCCTCTTTATTATATGCAGTCTGGGGAGCTTAGAGACAAGCCGCTGCTGCGTGTGATGGGCACAGCCAGCGACGAGGGCCGCATGTGCCTTCTAGTGAAGCGGTATGCAGACGGTGAGATGAGTAGGTATTTGCACGACTTACCGGTTGGTGCGGACGTCGAGATTCGAGGTCCATTTATAGAGCACAAGTTTCCCTATGACAAGGCCGACATGCAAGCGGTGCGCCAGCCAATGCTGGACATTCCCACGCGAATGCCTGCCGAGAAAGAGCTTGATCCCGCTGCTGGGATCCCGCGCGGGCCCAATGTTGCCTTTTTCACTGCGGGTACCGGAATCGCGCCGGCACTTCAGGCTCTGCTGAGCCCAAACAATCCGCCGCGTGGCTTTACTAATGTGTATTACAGCGTGCGAGAGCGCGAAAATGTGCCATTTGAGCGGCTGATGCTGTTTCTAGAGAGCGCGGGCCGCGCGAGATTTCACGTCTTTGTAGACCAAGAAGGGAGATTTATAGGGCCGGAAAATATTGCCCCTCCAGCGCCTTACCCGCCAGAAGATGCACTACCGGTCGAGACGTTAATCAATAGCGATGCTTCCCCCGTTGATGTCTCACTTAGTCCACAGCGTAAGTACGGGTCGGTCGTCCAGCAGTATTCTGATAGGGCAAATCGCCTAGCGTATTTGCCCGGCAACTCCCAGGCGATTGTGTGCGGGCCTCCCGGGTACATTGCATATGTCGCAGGCGACCCAGGCTTGAATGGGGCAAGTCCTATCGGAGGCCTGTTGGGTGATAAAGGATGGACCAGCGAAAACACTGTACGGATGTCCGATATATAATGTACATACATCTACCAATTTTGCGACTCTTGAACTCTCTAGCCCTGTCCGCTGGAAACTGACCCAAGGAACAGCTTGTGGCAGTCAATTGAAACTCGCCGCAAGATGATACAACCTTCGAGAAAAGAGACTGAAACAATTAAATGTTTAGGCAAAGTACCATCTGAGTCCACTCTGCTCAACTGATACACGGGGCAAACCCATCGGCAACCGAGGCGAAATAAATGAATCGGCAAAAAAAGAACTGCACTGACCCGGAATCGAACCGGGGTCGAGTCGAATTCACTGTTGGCAACGACTCAGTATACCACTAACCCACCAGTGCTTCTTATTAATATACAGAAAGCTGTGGGCGTCACATTCTGAAATAAAGTGGGAAGAGGTGCCGACAGCCTAAATATAGAAACTCGAAAAGGGTAGTGGTATGGAATAACCAGTCAGACAAAGTGTGATAAAAATGCGTGCAGCTAAAAAGGGAAATTTGCACTGACCCGGAATCGAACCGGGGTCGAGTCGAACTCGCCTGATGGCAACGACTCAGTATACCACTAACCCACCAGTGCGTTCTATTCGTCAAAGGCTGAGGCGACTGTATCAACCTCTACTACCGATAGGCACGTGTTAACGCAGTTCCAAATACCTGCTGCACGTAGCGAAATATTCCCCGCAAGAAACGACGCATCATCAAACAAGCTTTTGGGGAAAGATGCAAAAAGTGTGCTTGCACTGACCCGGAATCGAACCGGGGTCGAGTCGAGGTCGCCTAATGGCAACGACTCAGTATACCACTAACCCACCAGTGCTTCTTATTAATACAGAGAGCATGGAAGGCTATGTCGAGCGGAAGCACATGTAAATCTCATACCGCGCGCATTCAGCCCACAAAAGAGACGTGGCACTGCCAAGCAGTGGAAACTAATCCTCGCGATGTGAGGCTCACATGTGATCCGTTGATGTTCTCCACCGGCTAATGATTCCACGCCAACGGCCGGGCAAACATGCACGCACAGCTGCTCGCGAAGACCGTTCCCGTGAGCCATCGAAGGGCTAGGGTGCACCAAAACTAGATTCGCCCGGTCAAACGCCGGCTGACGCCTTGAGTCCCAGGTGTTCTCGCTCGGTGATCGCCACATGTGCGCAACATGAGCCTCCATGACGAAAATATTACGGATCTGGCGCGAATCAACTCTGTGGCTACTGCGAACACGCTTCGCACCCTGTCTCATATTGATAGTAGCATTGACCGCGACGTCCAGCAGGCGGAAAGCGAGGACAGCAGAACGAACGGCTCGTACTTTCAAAGCTATTACAATATCGTTTGGAAACTGCTTTGGCCAGACTTGATTCTCTCAAATTTGAATTGGCCGAGTCTTAAAATCGTGCTCCGCTCATGGCTGATGATGTGGTCGCTCACGCTGCTTTGCATCATTGGCGGAACCGCTGAGTTCATGGGGCCTTCATCTTTTTTGGCGAACTTCTCGTGCAGCATAGAGATTGCAGGAAACCTCAGCGTCAGCGCTGCCTTTGTCTCCTGCATGTCCGATCTGATCACTGTTGTGTTTGCATTTGCGATCTCGGTTGCAACAATGGCAATCAACCACCACCTGCGCGGCTATCCGACTCCGCAGCAGATACTTGATGAGCTTTTTGCCGAGGGACTGTGCCATTACCCGGGTGGCGCAACCTACCACAACTGCATTGTTCACAATGTGTACCGCGGCCACTTTCTTAGGACGCAAACCACAGTCGTAACCATATTCGGGATGCTCACGAGCTTTACAGCGTGTGGTTACTTCCAAACAAAGTCGAAGTACGGTAAGCTGCAGTGGCTGCTCAATTCCCTGTTCACGATTGTTGTGTTCACCTTCAACAACCTGACTCCACTATGGGAGCCCTGGTACTATGCGCGCAACGTCGTGGTACCTATGGTAATGGCGTTCTCGGCGCGCTTTGCCGTCTCGTTGCTGGTATTACCGTTCTCGTCCAACAAACAGATCGTATCTCAGCTCTCGGTCGCATGCAAGTCGCTGCAGGCCACTGCCACAAAGCTCACGTATCCGAACTCGCTACCGTCACCGACCAGCTCGGATTTCGGCAGCGAGTACGACTTCATTCGCTTGGAGACCCAAGCAACGTTCTCTAAGCACATCGTTAATGAAATGGACATGGACATGGTCAACCACATCGAGGTCTCGTGGTCGTGCTTCGACTGCCCAGACCTTAGCGAGCTACGTTCGCTTGTCCGCCTTGTTATGTCTGCGCTCTCCTCGTTCCACTTCTTCTACGAGGAGATTAACTCTCGCAAGCTTGACATCATCACGGGCCACCGCGTTAAAGTCCACGACAAGCACTACCGGCCGCTAAAGCATCCGCATCTTCCTAAAAAAGTCGCTAGCATGCTGTCGCGCTCGTATCGCTCTACGGGCGCCTACGAATGTGACATGAAGCGCAAACACCAACAACATTTCAGGGCGTTACTTCCAGAAATAACACTAGAGGAGCTCGAGGATGAGTTCACCAGCATCACGAACCTTTACGATCCTATTGTGCGCTCGTCCGCGGGGCTTCTTGGCAACATAGCTGCGTGGCTCGACGCCTCCACTTCTATCAAACGCAACAGTGCCGCGATACGTTCGCAACGCGCTGCAGAATTGAGGACCTCGCTCAAGGCACTAGTGTCTCTATTGAGGGACATGCCTCACAACAAACATCATAATGACGAGAACTGGGCACTCCATGGGTACGTCTGTATGCACTTCGCACGTCGAGCCGCCTCACTTGGTAGGTGGTGCCTTGCAATGCAGAAGCAACGGCCCAGACCAATGCTAACATGGCCGTTTAAGTACTCGAGCTCACCGTCTCGCAGCATGCAGACCGAGGAAGACCTTGATCTCGAAGGTTACCGCAACTTATTTGGCGTCGTGGCCCCCGAACGATCCCATGCGGGGTTTGAACCCAGGGGGAAGGTCGAAGAACGCGACCCCGATGCAACACCACCCCGCCGTTGGTTCCATCTTCTGGGCTCAGCATGGCTAAAAGTGAGAGCGTTCATCTATGACCCCGACTTCATATTTAGTGTGAAGCGCGCGGGCCTCATCATTGTCACCCTGATTCCCTACTTCACGCGTACGACCGCGCAACTCGCTTACACACACTGGTTTCTATGGGTCGGCGTTCTGACGTCATATACAGTCGCTCAACAGGCAGTGGACGGGACATACGGCCTGCTGGCCAAGTTTGTGTTCAACTTTTTTGGATGCCTCGTGGGCATGGTTGCGTGGTACATCAGCGCTGGGTCCGGTGAGGGAAATCCCTATGGTTACGCGGTGGTAACAGCTTTTGTTTGGATCTACGTAGCATTCCAGCGGCAGTTCAATAAGCACTTCATACCGGCTACCAGCATTGTGTTCTCGTGCACTGTGACCCTGGTGCTGGGAAATAGCTGGAATGCGGGCCACATAATGCTACCTGGTCTTGCTCTCGGCAAGGGGTTTTCGGTGGCCTGGGTGCGGTTTGTAACCGTCTCAATTGGCATCACCGTTAGCTTCATAGGAACCATACTCCCGTACCCGTACACGGCGAAGCTTGCTGTGCGCGAGATCATCGGGAACTGCATTGGGATGCTTGGTGATCTGCAGTCGAGCATCTCAAATTTTGGCGTTCAACGCTACCGTGAGAGTAATGTCCACATTGTGGCGCACTCTGATTTCATCACGACAGCGGCACGGGCTCTGATCACCAATCTGGGGTCAGCTGAAACTGTCCGACAGCGACTCATTTATGAGCCTCCCCTCGCTGGCATGTACCCCTCTCATCGGTACAAGCTGTTAATCAAGTATGTGCTTGATATCGCGCAGATGTATGCTCTGCAGTACTCTTTTCTGGACGAGATAGAGGATGTGTCCAAAATTTCCCATATTCTCCAGGTTATGGGATGGACGAACCCGGCATTGAGTACAGGACTCTACTCTGTCGTGTATATGACATCCAGAGCACTCGTGGATGGTAAAGCTCTTCCGTCCGTGACGGCAGGGTATTTGGCTGAGTCCTACATAGACGACGTTTTGAGGCAGGAGCAAGACCTCCACGACATGGATCGTGCAGACTCTTCAATAGTGGTTGCGATTGCGCTAAGTTTGCAGATATACAAGCGCTTTGACGGCGTTGTTTCGTTAATCAAGGAGCTCGTTGGCGAGGTTTACGATGTGAACCTCGACATATACGACTTGGTGGAGCGAGGTCTTCCGCTGAAGCAGCGACGATCAAACAGCCCTGGAGTCGAATCCACATAGAATATATTTATTAGACAACTTATCATTGAAACACTGAAAAATTCTAGCACTATATGACCGCAATTGTCTACCGGCCTGCATAGCATTCCAGTTGTAGCGGCAGCACACTTTTTTCCCTACTACATCTAGAAGTAAGTAGTAATCAACGCCCGCCAGGGAGAGACACCGGCTAGAAATGATGCATGTGCGTAGCAACTAACACGATGTAGGTGTATGTACCCCTTTTCTTGGGTAAGTCGCTGTTTTGTTTGGACGTAAGAGGTGCGGGTTTCATGAACCATTCTACATAAATCCCATAGGTTCGTCAAATGGTGCTTACTACTAAATGGTAAGTTCTAAGACTACTGAGATTCACATATCATACATATATGTAAGTGGGGGGAGTGGGGAGTAAGTCACGTGGATGTCCCTCGCACACCCCACCATCATCACGACTTCTCTTGAGTCGCTGAGAGCCGTTTGCGCTGGGGCTTAATTGTATGAGCTACCATGAGGGAGATACCGCATCCGTGAGTAGCTCTCAAACTCATGAGGACCCGCAGGCTTTCTATGCGCGATCGCGGTCGGACGGTCGACGCAATCCGAGTATATCCAGTGATCACGACCATGGGTCAAATCGCAAAGATATATTTATGTTCTCAGGAATGCAAAGAATGGATAAAGAGGTTGATACAGCCCATGAAAATGACGAAAAATACTCTAGTGGGAATGCTCCGCGTAATTCAGCCTATCATATGGCCATTGACTTATGGGACCTTATCCGACCGGACTTCATACTTGGTCACTTGGACTACGACTCATTCAAAGTTGTGAGCAGGACCTGGGCCAACATGTTCTTGATGGCTCTTCTCATGATTATAAGACGCACCGAGGAATATCAAGGGATCACCGCATTTCTCAGCGTTATTGCAGCGGTAATAGAGGCCGCTGGAGGGATCTCTTACACCGAAGCTTTTTTCACCTGCTTGATCGATCTCTCATTTGTTCTGTTCGCGTTCGCCACATCAGCTATTGCCAATGCTATCTCGTGGCGCATAAGAGGATACCCCACCGTTCAACAGCTGATGGCAGATCTTGTCACGGAAGGGGTGTGTCGTCCCGGAGAAAAGGCTTGTTTTATGCATGAAGCACACCGTGGAAGGTATCTAACAACCAAGACCACTGTCATAGCTTTGTTCGGCATAATGTTCGCCCTATTTTTCACAGGTTATGCCAGCCAGAAGTCGCGGCTTTTTATCATTCCATCTCTGTTAAGCGCGATTTGTGCTTTTATTTCTGGATTATATCTGAATTTCACCCCCCAGTTCGACCCATGGCTGTATGGCCGGGCCATTGTACTCCCATTCGGGCTGGCCTTTTCAGGAAGGTTCGTTCTCAGCGTCATCTGGTTCCCCGTTACGTCGAACTATAAGTTTTTTGGGATAGTACGGCAGGCAATTACTAGCGCAAGAGATATTTTGAGGGAGGACGTTGCGACGCTCCACAAGCTTAAGCCCTCTGACCCGAGTTTCATCGATGTCAGAACGGGGTCAGCGAGAAAGATGGACATGGCTCTTGCCAAGTTTGCTCTACTCGAGTTTGAAGGACTGATTGCTAGAGGCGAAGTCGCGTTCTCGCGCTTGGATCCCGGCGACTTGGGTGAATTCAGGTCCGTTACCCGATCTCTGGTTAATTCATTAATCTCGGCTGGCTTTTTCTATGACCAAATCATTGAGAAAAGAAACACTATCGCTGATCATTCGTTCGGTGCGTCGTCTCATCAAGAGCCTAGTCTCTCACAGTCTAGGCGCGGGACAGATGTCTCGCAAGCCTCAAGTCGGCCCGACCTCACGTTGAGGAACGCTCGGAAATTTGGGCAGCAGCTGATTCCACATCCCAACGTACGTCTGGAAAGACGAAACACTCTGAGCCGAGTAGAGCCATTGAAGAAGAAGAAATGGCTTGGCTCACAGCTGAATCACGTCTACGCCCCTGCGGGCCACTTCGAAGATGAGAGATTAGACGCTGAGATTGAATATACCTGGGACGAAATGCGTATAGAGGATCTAGATGAGCTCTATGTGCTGATTCTTAAACATTATGCACCAGTCAGCGATGCAATACTCACCCTGTTGTCGGCCATCGTCGAGTGGAGCACCGCAACTCACAAATTTCGTCTGCTTGAGATGATATATCCTTCCTGGCGTCAATCACATCAAAAACAGCAGAGAATAAACGCAGAAGCGGTTGTCCAAGCCTTGGGAGCGTTGAACGCTGCTATTAAGGAGAAAGATACCAGTTTTGCTGGTTGGGCTAAGTTATACAAGGAGACCTTCAGCAATAGAAACAGAGCTCATCTTGGAAATGTTCTTTCGATTGACGCATATTATGGATGCACGATTAGAGGCGCCATTCGTAATGTGAAGAGACTTGCGCAGTATTGCATGTTTATTGACAAAGAGCAGGCGCGCCCTAAGTTTGTATATCCCTTCATGCGCCTTCGATCTCAGTCTCCTAGGTTTGAAACTGAATATGTCATGAGTGGATTGACAAATACAGATGCCGATCATGTGTACATGCCACACGAGCATGAGTCCAACGTCCAGCGGCGGAATCCGGATTCAACCCCTCCGCGCAGATTCACGCATCTCATAGGGCTTCAGATTCAAAAAATTGTGTCCATCCTACAAAATCCTCAGGTGCTTTTCTCGATCAAAAGAGCAGTAGTTTCGACCGTGGCTGGGTTAACATACACTAGTAGGACGACCATTCTGTTTTCTTATGAAAACCGTGTGGTATGGGTTCCAATCATGGTGGCCTTGAGTATATCATACCAAGCACTGGACGGCGTTTACGGATTAGTGGCGAAGCTTTTCTACACCTTCATTGGATGTCTAGTCGGAATGGTTGTGTGGTATATCAGCACAGGGCGTGGTAGAGGCAACCCGTACGGCCTCGGTGCCGCGCTGGGGGTTGTAATGGTGATTTTGGCATTTTTCCGACATTTCAATAAACATAAGGTGCCAATGGGAGCTATAATTCTGTCGGTTACCACAGTGCTCGTGACGGGAACTAGCTGGATTGACGGTCAGAACCTCCCACAGGATGTGGTACTGGGATGGGGCTGGTCTGTAGCTTGGAAAAGATTCATTTGCGTGATCATTGGACTTGCGATTGCCTTCATCGGCACAGTACTTCCGAGGCCTGTGACAGCTAAAAAGAAAATCCGCGTGATGCTGAGCAGCTCGTTAGAGGCCTTAGGCGAATGCGAGACACAGATACTCAATTTCGCAATCGAGAGGACGCATGACCCGATGGTGCACATAGTACCCCGCCAGGACCTTATCATGAAAGAGCTGCGTAAGATTGGGATATTGCTTGGCTCGGTTCATCAGTTGTCTATGCGCTTGGATTTTGAACCTCCTCTGGCCGGCATCTGGCCGAAACATCGGTATATGCTTCTAACAAAGCTGGCACGTGAAGTTGCACACATGTTGACTTCTGTTTACCACTTATTAGACCAAATTGATGATGCCGCTAGGATTCCGTTCATTATCCAAAGAATGGGACTGTCGAATGTTGAGCTTATGAGCAGCACCTTTTCGGTTTTGATTCTTGGAAGTCGCGCGTTGTCTTCCGCACAGCCGCTTCCCAGTGTTACCCCAGGGCATCTAACTGAGATTTATTCTCACCTTCTCCAAGGAATGCTCGATTTCGATGTTGAAAAGGAAGATAATGAGGTGCTAGAACTCATTGAGAGCCGGTATTGTGACCGAGATGGAAGAGTGATGCTAGCTCTGATTACGAACATGTACATGATCTTTAAGCACCTCGACGGCGCGCTGCGAATCATTAAAGGGCTGGTTGGTGAAATCTACGGGCTAGACTTGGACGTCTTCAATTTTGACCTTGAGGCGGGACTCGGCCCTACTCATAGCTCCCACACACTAAATAAGTAATTTAAGAATGGGCAAGAAAGTTGAAATTGAGGACACTTTAACTAATAAAATTCGTGGCACGCGCGAGACGCCCTCGGGAGAAAAAGAAAGAATGTCAAAAGTGTCAAGAGCAATGGACTAGACAGAAGCTAGCCAAGTGCCTATTGAGCAGAGGCGGGGAGAGACTTTCAGCATGACGTTAGAGCCCAAAAAAAGGCTGAGAGGAATGGAGAATTTATCAGAAAGAGAGAGAGGGGAAGAAATAAGAATAAAATCGTAGAAAAAAAGGAAGCCCGACGGGGGGCTCGAACCCCCAACCTTGTGATGAATCTCATGAGGCGTACCTCTAGTAAGAGTCACACGCTCTTCCGATTGAGCTAGCCAGGCTGATATCTGCTATTCATTGAAAATATAAAACTCAATGCTATGCAACTTTACGCAGGTCTTGACCTAGATTCTAATAGCAGCCTCCGCTTCTGAAGTACCAACGCCATTGAGTCAATAACTTTGGCTCACAAACTATGATTAGTTAAAATGATGCTTTGCATAGTCGAAACGCTGAAATTACCATAAAACCTGCCAAGCGCCCAAGCGAACGAAACATTCGTTCTCTTCAAGATGACATCGCCTAGGCTGATTTTGCACCAGGGAATGGTTGAGTGAAGGAGAATAGATAATTATTTAGTGATATATGCGCTCCACAAGGCGTATCGTGCCTTGCGCGTGCTATTCACACACGCTTTCGGTAGAGCATTAAAGTGGATTATATCGTGACCATTAGTCCTTCAATGCTTAGCTCATTAAACATAACAAGCCTGGCTAGCTCAATCGGAAGAGCGTGTGACTCTTACTAGAGGTACGCCTCATGAGATTCATCACAAGGTTGGGGGTTCGAGCCCCCCGTCGGGCTTTCTTTCTTCTCCTTTATTTTATTTTTTATTTTTCCTTTCGATCCTGCATAAAAAAAGCCACGATGACGACGACGTTTTTCATCATCATCCAAACAGCGCACAATTGTTAGCTTATTATATATATAATGCGCTGGATGGTTATCAGTATAAATAAAGAGTCACCACTATATCATATCATCACACGAGAGATATCATCAGGTCGAATGAGATCATAGAAGGCTGGCCAGTAAACGTTACTATGGGCATCGTTTTTGATCAGGCAGACAGATTTACTGTAAGCCTTAGCACTTGAGGCTTTAAGCAGTCCAACTCCTGTTCCTTTAGCTCGGACTAAATTGAATCCTCCTGTGGTCACAAGCCCCAGAATCTCGCCCTCGAGCTTTTCTGGAAGCTCTATCGCTGTCTTAGAAGCAATAAGCAAGTCAGCCTCATCTTGCTCTACTGCATATATAGTTGCGCCAGTCTCTGGTGTGCCCCTGGATATCACTTCTATGCGGGCAATGGCTAAAGCCTCCGGCCCAATGTGTGCAATGTCAGATCGATTGAGATTCTTGGCAACATCTCTCACAAAACTTGTATGCTTGCAAGCGGCAGGTCCGTCTGAGGAATTATTGGGACTATTTCTCAGCGAGTCTAATCCAGAGGGGAAATCAGAGGGGAAGTATGGGCATCTACTTTCGAACGCAAGCTGGTGCAGTTCCTTCTGACCGCCGATCATAGCATGCTTGCGCTTGAAGATTGTGAGCCAGGTGGGGAGTACCCATTGTCTCGGAAGCATGATTCTGAGACGACCATCATCGAGAGCAAGCACCGAGATCGGGATTCTGGCGTCAGCCGCTGAGTCGAACTTGACCGGTTCAATCTTACGCAGGTCCACTGCACTCTGCAAGAGTAGCGCGGTAAGGCTCTCTTCACGGACTTTTGGGTCGTACAGTGCCATGCTTGCCCTCTGATCGAGGGAAAAGATTCCTTTTGGGGGTGATCCGTGCCGTTTAAATCGCTTCCCGAACAGCCGCGGGTCTTTAGCGAAATATTGGAACACCAGGCGCGAGGGTAGGCCCCCTTGAGAGCAGGTAGAGCCAATACGATCCCACTGCTCCAGGAGAGTGTTGCCATTGAACGGGGCCGGACACGGTAGTAGCGTGTCAGCGAGGACTTCTGGTGCCCCGGGGCCAAGCAGGTCGATGCTGCCGATTGCAAAGCGTGCATCTTGAAGATGAAAATCAATCACGGATGCGGCGAAAGTTTCCCACACCTTATCAAACAGGAATGGATGGCATACCACGGCGAAAGTAGCGGGACTAGCCCAGTGGACAATCGTTGGCCCCTTATTATCGAACAGGCCCTGCCAATGTTTCGATCCCGCTTTGTACAAAGGGGAAGGTGCGCCTGGAAACTTCAAATTAAGCAGTACGTCGGCCTCAGCGGCAGAATCGCTCGGGATCTGGACTATGATCGTTGCATCGTAGCTTGTATCCCACGCCATTATACCGTGCTCGTCAATATTTGCAAGCAGACGGTGCGTGCGACGGTACTGTTTCTGTGTAGCAGTGACTGGAACAATGAACTCGCCCATGCGCTCGAGAAACGCGCGCTTTTTATGCCAAATGTGGGTGGGCAGCCATATTTTGTTACGTTGACGGTTTGCGAAGCGCACTCCAGATCCGTCTGCCGGCAGTGTTGCCTTAGTGTCGAACGCAGCGCGGTCGGGAATATGCGGCTTCTGCGGCGGCGGGCGCGGGCGCACGCTCGATTTGGGCTTTTTGGCGTTGGCGTGTAAATTCTCGAGCTCGGCGCGCTTGCGGAGACCGTGTTTCCGAGGCACGCGGCGTGCATCATGGCTGGCGGCGCGCCGGCGCTCGGTCCGCGGTAGCGACTGGAACGCGCGCTTCTTGGCCTTCGAGCCGGCCGAGTTCACAAGCTTCTCGAGAAGCCGGATGTCGTCTTGGCGAGCCGCAACATAATCTGGCACATTCAGCCGGCCAGTAACCAGAGCAGGGTCTGAATTTGGCGCCCGCGGATTCTGCATCTGAATGACCACCAGCAAGACCACCCACCAACGGCTGGCAGCGCTGCTTAGTATGAATATTTTGAGCGGTTCGCCCAAACCCAAGAGGCCCTTGGACGATCTGCACAGCGTCGAGGTGGTGAAGGCATTTATTAAGTTGGTTAAATAGACGGACAGTGTTCATCAGTGTTCATAAGCTGTTGATACCAGAGTGAGATTAATTGTGCAGGCAGATGATCCAGCTAGTATTAGACGGAGATTCACACGCTGATGAAGTCGGCATTCGTGTTGATGCTTTCGTGGTTCTCGCGCGCAGCATTCATGCTCTCGACGAAATCAAACTCGTGCTCGGGGTCGCTATCGCTTTCATTTGCCGCTTCAGCGGACGCGTCGAGTGGTGAGGGCTCTTGGTTCCCGTTGCTGACCTCGAACGAATCATGAGACAGTGATGCGCGGGGCGCACGGAACGTGCGGCTACCGTCGAAAGTGCTCAGGAATTCCACAAAAGAATCTAGATTCACCGTCTCACGCGTCCCCTTCGGGTACTTTGAGGATGCTGCTGGAGGCAGCGGGCGCGCGTGCTCGGCCTTGATGACGTGCTGGAGCTTGCAGTTCGGGTTGCTACACTTGCCGTGGGCGTCGAAATCGGGGCAGTTGAAGCTGTGCCGGCGGTTGCAGCTGGCGCCTTTCTCGCACCACCCAACCATGGCAAAGTTGCGGCACACCTCGATGTCGTTCCCGCGGTCGCCAAGGTTCGCCATGTGTGTGAACCGACAGTTCTCCTTCTCGCAGCGCCCGCGCGCGAAGTGGACACACATTGGCGTGTTCTGTGGCTGCGGCGTGTGACTCAAGTGGCACCGCAAGTTTCCGGGGGTCGAGCAGCGGCCCTTCATAAAATACGGCTGGCACAGCGCAACATGGTTCGGATCGTGCCTGTACCGGCAAGCGGCGCCTTGCTCGCACCGGCCCGTGCGGGTGTAAATGGAGCACGGCTCTGAGAGTTGTGGTTTTGGCGCGGGGTATGGATACGAACGAGCATGAGATTGACTGTAGCCCCTACCGTATGCACCGCGACGAGATCCGCCGCCCCGGCCACTGTAGCCGCCGTAGTAGTCCCGCATTGGCCAGCAATGACAAGACAATCTGGAAAATCAACGCTTGGTCGGAGCCTGCGTGCAAAGAGGCTCCCAATGACCTAACCCTACAGACGTGTGGCGTGGCTCGCCTGGTTGTGAGGCCTTGGCCGGCTCGCGCCATAGATACTAGCATTAATTACGGGCACATAGTAGTCTGCTATCGAGAGACGTATCCGCTGTTACACGTTCTCCGGCGGCCGATTGTTGACATTCAAGCAGCTAGCAAGCGGTTAGCTAATCCGATCGTCTCGCGAGCACCACCACTACCAGGAGAAGTAGCTGTCGATTAATTATAGCGACACATGCACTCGCGATGAGCCTCAAGCTAATCCGCGCTTTGTCCCTAGAGGGCTTCGACCATGCAACAGCAGAGACGGTCGTGCGCATGGCCGACGACAAGCCCCCCGACGAAGCCCGCACGCTGCTGGTCGGCATGCTGGGCGCCGAAAACTCTCACATCGAAGAATACGTCAAGGCGCGCGAGGCGGCTAAACAGAAGGAGCTCGCTCAGCTCAACCGACTCGCCACTTCCGACGTCTCGCAGGCAATCGAGGCCCAGAAATCGAAGGCCAAGCCGGGGAAGGTCTACACGACCAAGGAAAAGAGCGAATACGTCAAGGATCTTGAGGCTGCCGTGGCGCGGCTAAGCCTCGGCGCAGCAGACCGCCCGAAATGCGACTGCCTTGGCACCCGGCACGGGCTGCTAGAGATGGCGCCGAACTGTTTACACTGCGGGCGCATTGTGTGCAACAAGGAAGGCCTGGGGCCGTGTTTGTTCTGCGGGCACGTTTTGCTACCCGACGAACAGGTGCGGGAGATTCTCGGCATTCTGCGCGAGCAGCGCGACAGCGTCGTGGCGACTATGAGCAAAAAGGCGCTTGCCGCGGCAGGCATCGACCCGAGCACGCGACCTGACTCAAAGGCGATTTTTTCGAGCGCCAAAAAAGCGCAACAAAACCTGGAGCGCCTGCTTGGCTACCAGGACAATGATGCGGTCCGCACCCGCATAATTGATCAGGTTGGTGACGTTGACGTGCCCGCAATGGGCACAAACATGTGGGCTACGCCAGCCGAGCAGGCGGAGCAGCTTAAGTTGCAGCAGCGGCGACTGCGCAAGTTGGAAGAAGAGCGCAAGGCCCGCACCGGCCAGGGTCGCAAGGTTGTGAGTATCGATATTCGTGGAAACAAGGTGTATCAAACCTTCGAGGACGCCCCGCTCTCCTCTGACGAGGACGACCAGGATACTCCGGCAGATGCTGCAGACGACGAAAACGATTTGAGTAGGCGTGACCGCAAGCTGATCGCGTACTTTGATCCGAAAAAGGTCAAAGTACACAGCCCACCCCAGTTGCCCAGTGCTGACCAAAATACGAGCTCTTCTAATCCCGAGCGCGAGGATGCTTCGACTCTACACATTGTATATGATGCTGAAGAAGAATTGCTCTACTAAGCGTTGCACCACGAGGCGCAACTAAGCGAGAGCCTAGGATCTGCTTCACCTATTTACCTGTAGAGGTCGCTTAGCTTTCCCAAAGCATTTTCACTATCACATTGTAGAATGATCTGACCCTTGCTGGCCTGCATACGCATCTAGAAAATACGCCATCAGTCTGCCGCACGTATTCCCCCGTACAAGAAACGGCGATCCACATTTCTAGGTCGCTGATTTATTCGCCCTCATGCAAGGGATGGGGTGCATGTGGCTTCGTTTGTAAATCTCCAGATAAGTGGGATTTTTCGCACAAGATAAGCTGGCCCATTAATCCGCAGCCATGTTAACGATAAGGCAATAGTCCATGCCTAGTGTATATAACATTAGTGCCAGTGCATCCTGCTAATTTGCCGGCCAGCCGGAGACTTTAATACTTGCTTGCGCTTTACGAGCATACGATTCTCAACCTGGCCCAACTATCTTGTTTGGGGGAGGGTTCTCGTGTCCTGCATGAGCTCTGACCCTTGCCGCGGGAGATACGTCACCACGCGCCACACACGACAGGAAAAGAGAGAGTTCGGCAACCTACAGAATTAATATAAATACTCCACAAATTTACTCTGTTGAACACATCAGTACATCTTCTGAGCTGCCTTCGCGCTTTTGCAACCCGCCATGAAGTTTGTGAGCCAAGATAACCTTTGTGATTACGCCGGCGCCGCGATTGTCGGTGGCCTGAAGGGAGCTGCCATCGGCATGGCGCTCAGCTTTGGAACCAGAATCGTTCTCATGCGCCGCACTAACCTCTTCAGTATCAATGGCGGGTTCCACCGGGCTATGATCATGGTCTCGCCCAGCATTTTCATGGGTGTTGTAGGAGCGGAGTGGGCTGGCCTTAGGTTTGCGGCCAAGCAACGCCAAGATCAGCATCGCGCAAAAGGATTCGCAAATCAGGATGCTCCTCAAACTCCATTCTCGTACGTGCGCTGGCTGGAGGAGCACAAGTATTCAGCAATTACGGCGGGCTGGGCGGCATCTCTTGCCGGCGCATTTGCCTTGATTAACCGCAACTCATATCTGTCCCGATCGCAGAAACTTGTTCAAGCACGTATGCTTGCCCAGGGACTTACGGTGATTATGCTTCTGCTATCAGTTGCTGCTCGGGCTGAGTCTCAGGCAGACGATCCTGCTGAGAAGGCGGCAAACCACGCAAGAAGCTGGGAATTCAGGCTTCCTTTTACGCAAGCAGCCAATACGCCATTATGAAGTTACTATGTAGATACGCAACCTCTACCTCTACTTCCTGATTCTATCCATAACCACTGACCAGAGCCGTGCTGCTCGGTAACCACAGGGCTAGGGCTCGCTGTGTTTGTAAATCACTTCGCGACGCGTTTCTTGGTACCGGTTGCCACCCCGCATATGTACAGGAGGCAATTGCGACCGCTGGAAGCAAACAACGCCACGCATAAGGTGCTGGAGCCCGCTCCGGCGCAGCAACAACAAAAACCAGGAAGCAGGGGCCAGGTGTACAGCCTGCTCTGGCGAAAAAAGTCAAACAAGCTTCACAAGACTTGGGAAGGCGACGCCGTGGGATGCCTGGTTGCCGACGGTAGTGGCACCGCGCAGAAGCTCGTTGTTTCAGCCGATGGCCTCCAGCTAGCCAGTGTTAAACTCGACCCGGCAAAGCCTGGCCTTGAAGAGGGTCAGGTGGTTAGTAGTGGTAGATACGAGTTCGAAATAGGTTCAGTGACGTCTCCCTCCGAATACTCAGAGAGTAAGAAGGCGGAAGGCGTTGCGTCCTCTGCGATAGCACGGCCGCCGTCCGCGACATCAATACTTCCAACCCCCAAAGCGTCCACAGATGCGAAAAAGAGAGGCTCGGCTCTCGGACTGGCACCCCTCCCAGGCCACCTCGGTGCTCCATTACAGCTAGACCCGTTCATTACACTGCGCCCTACTGCAAAGCGACTCAAGACGAACGGAAGTGATGGGAGTTCGATGGAGCTGATGCTTGATCCGGTAATAGAGGCGCGACTACGGCCCCACCAAGCTGATGCGGTGAGATTCCTGTTTGACTGTGTTGTGGGCAAAAAGCATGTGTATGGGAATGGGGCGGTCTTGGCAGATGAGATGGGCCTGGGCAAAAGCCTGACATCGATTGCCCTGATTGATGCGCTGCTAAAAAGCAAGCAGATTCGCAATGCACTAATTGTTTGTCCAGTAACCCTTCTTGCGAACTGGCGGGCCGAGTTTCGGAAGTGGCTCCCTACAACGTCGCAGATCGGCGTGATGGTTGTGGACCAGCGCGGACTTGGAAATGGGAGCCTGAAAGATCCCGTGCGGGCATTTTTCGGAGACCGCATGTTCAAAGTACACCAAGTCATGATTGTAGGGTACGAGCGCACTCGGCTGCTTTCTACCCAGCTCATCGATGAAGACAAACAGTTTGATTTTGTGGTGTGCGACGAGGGCCACAAGCTGAAGACGTCGGGCTCAAAGACCGCTGAAGCCATCGCGGGAATTGTCAGCGAGAAGCGGGTTTTGCTAACTGGGACGCCGATCCAAAATAACCTAAATGAGTTCTGGGCGTTGGCGGATTTTGTAAACCGCGGGTGTTTAGGAAGCGAGGCCCAGTTCAACCGCAGGTTTGCGCAGCCAATTGCTGGCGATCCCCACGCCATGAATACTGGAAGTGAGCAGATGCGCGATGCGCGTGAATCGATTGAAGAGCTGAGCGAGATATGCGATGCATTCATGCTGCGGCGCGACGCCTCGGTTTTGTCGCGGTACTTGAGCGTGCCGAAAACAGAATATGCGGTGTTCTGCCGACCAAGCCAGGTGCAGAGCCAAGAGTACCGTGAGCTGATTGCTGGATCGGTGAGTGTGCTCGATTGCGGGGACCAGGGGACCTGCTTGCAGGCAATCACAGAACTGAAAAAAAGCGCCTCTGGCCTCACAACTAATGGCGGAGGCAAGCTCCAATTTCTCAAAGAGCTCATGAAGGCCGTGGGAAAGACCAATAGTGAAAAGCTGGTGATCGTGTCTGGGTCCACGAAGGTTCTGGACTTGTGCCAAGAGCTATGCGGCGCGCTTCGAGTGCAGTGGCTGCGGCTGGACGGGCAGACGCCGCAGGAGAGGCGACATGGGATGGTTGAGAAATTCAACAAGCAGCCCGCGGACAGCGCGTTCGCGTTCCTATTGTCGAGTCGGAGCGGCGGCATGGGCTTGAATTTGGTGGGCGGGTCCCACCTAGTTCTCGTGGACTGTGACTGGAACCCATCGATCGATGCGCAAGCAATGGCTCGAATTCACCGCGACGGGCAAGCACGGGAATGCTACATCTATCGACTGTTTTCGACCGGGACTATTGACGAGAAAATATTCCAGCGGCAGTTATCGAAGCTTGGACTGTCGACGAGTGTTCTAGTAGAGCAGGCTAAGGCTGGCGCGCCGCAGTTCACGCGCGAGCAGCTGCGAGATCTGTTTACGTTCAGTATGCCAGACCAATGCAATACACTGGAGGCGCTTCGAGGCAGCGAGATGCTGCAGGGGTACGACCAGCCCGAAGTGACCGGGGATGCAGTGCTGGACGCTGCGGTGCGGGCGGCGACGAACGTGTCGTGCGTCCTCAGAAAGAAGCCCGCGGTAGTGGAGAGTCAGACCCAGAGCAAGTAAGCTGTTTTCATACATAATTGCAAGTTATTTCTACGGAGAGAAGAATTAAGTCAGTGTGACTAAATAAAAAAGTTAAGGCGCGGCTACCGTTTCAGGGCTGCCATGCGGGCTTCGGCGGCGCGCGCACGCCGCTCGCGCTCGACCTGCTTAAGGTCCTCGGCGCTGAGACCTCTGCTTGCCTCGTAGAGGCCGCCGACCAGGCGGCCCGAGCCGTGCTTGGCAATTAGACGCTCCATGCGCTGCTCCTTCTCTTTTGCGGCCTGCTCGGCGACCAGCCGGTCGTTCTCCTCGGCAATGCGCAGCTTTTCTGCGGTGTCGCGCTGCACAATTTGCTCGGCCGAGAGCGGCGGGCCGACCTTAGCGGCGCTCCAGTTCCAGCGGCTCTCGCCAAGCGTGGCTCTGCTCACCTGGAGGGCGTCCACAACACGCTTATGCGGCTTGGCCACGTCCCCGAGTGCCTGGCCGCCGGCGGCCTTGGTCTCGGGGGATGCGCCCCATGCAAGTAGCTGCGACACTACCGTGGGCTTATCTGCGTGGGCAGCGTAAAGCAGAGGTGTAGGGAATGCAATGTATTTGGACGCCGGCTGAAGCCCGAAATCCCAGTCACCTTTCACAAGCTCGCCACTGAGCAGAGCTTTGAGAGCCGGCAGCTTCGAGCGCTTGATGCAATCGACAATTTGCGCCGAGACCTCGTGCTCGGGCACGGCTGCTGGCACGGGGGCCGGCGCAGGCACAGGAGCCGGCGCAGGCGACGGGCTCTTCGGCACAGGTCGTACGTCGATCTTCGGGGCATCGACCACTTGCGCCTGGGAAATCTGCAGCCACACGCTCTTGCACTCAACGAGAGTCGGGCGCCCCGTTGCGAACGGGATCGACGCGAGACGCTGATCATTTGCTGCGATCGGCGCGCCGGGGTAGCCGGCAATGAGCTGCTTGCTCGTGCGGCCCGAGGCGCGGAAGAAAATTCGGTGGCACTCGCGGAGCTGGGGCGACCAGGCGTCGAGCAGCTCCTTGATCTCGACCTGGAGCGCGCGCTCGTTGGCGCGGCGCAGCGTCGAGCCCGCCGAGTTCGCCTTCCCATGCGCGTTGTCGCTCGCACTCTGCGATCCGCCCTGTTTCCGTCGCACTGTATACCTGTGGAACGTTTTGGAGTCCTTGACGATGATGTTTGCGAACGGGTTCGAGATATTTGTTTTGTGGTGATGCCTGCGGTGGTCGAAGATCGCTGCTGCAAAGTGCCCGCCGCCGACCATGATAACAGCGCTCGTGCCGGCTGCTGGAAGCCGCTGTAGCTCGCCCAGCGCATCATCCAAAAGACGCTCCTTGTTGAACCATGCCTTGTAGAACGAGAGCACGCAGCCGGACGGCACAAGGTCAGTCCGCGAGCTGCTGAAGTACACCGACGGTGAGCCAGCGAGATGCGCGCGGTTCTCGAGCTGCCAGCGATCCATGTCGCTGTTCTTGTCGGCATCGGTATAGGTGGTCACTGCTGTCGCTGAGAACTTCGAGCGCTGGTCAGCACGCTTGTAAAGATCACTGCCATCGTCCTCCTCAGCATCATTTTCTTCGGGGATGCTGTCCTCTGCCGCATTCCTATCGGCCTTGGTGGGTTGCGAGTCTGAGGGCTCCTGGTCGCTTTCAGACTCGGAGAGATCGCTGGGCTCGGATGGGCCATCGCTGTCGGAAATCTCGTCGTCGAGGTCGTGTCGGAACGGCAGCAGCGACTCCTCGAGCGGCTTCGGCAGCTCGAATATGTAGAACCTCGACATTCCACTCACAATGTATAGCTGATGAGGTCCACTCAAGTTGTTTTACATCAGCATGCTATTTTAATACATATGATATATATTACTGCCAGACGCCCGAAGATGCAGTGGGCGCCCATTGCAAATATGTTTACAGAATGCAGTCGATTGCAGGCTGCGCAGTAGACTAGCCATTCTTGCGGATTTCGCAGGGCCGATCTGGCGGCGCTGACCTTGTGACTGCTGACGGTGACCAGTGACTGCGTCGGTGCTGCAACTCCCAGCGCCACCGCTCCGACCCACCAGTGATCGCGCGGTGGTCAGCGGACTTACTTGTGTGAATAAAAAAAAATCAGCATACCAGGGGCTTGGCCGGCGCCGATTGGCCGCAGGCCGACGCTGAATATTATATTATCTGTACAGTCTAAAGATCTGCCGAGGGCACCCGCAGCGTCGGCGCGCCGAACCCCTGCCGGTTCGGGTCGTTCATCGCCCGCTCCAGGCGGCTGTCGCTGATCAACAAATGCCTGCCAAACCGCTCCTCGGCCGTGCGGTCACAGTCCGATTCGTAGTCTTCAAAGGTCAAAGCCTTCGAAGGAGTAGGCGTATGTCCGGGGTACGGCGGCGAATACGTTAGCTCCTTGGCCTTGTGCGCGGCACGCGCCGCCTGGTCTTGCGCGTTATAGCCAATGGTAGGCGCGGCTCCTGCGCCGTCAGCGGCGTCGACGTCGTGGTCCGAGCCGCAGCCAAAGCACGAAATAACCCCCATTGTGCCTCGTTGGTATTAAGCAACCTAAGTGCAATTAACGTTGCGGAATGTTGTGGCTCCTGACAGTTTGCTCTAAAGTGCTGTGTAAGAGTCGGCGGTTTGCTGGGGGTTCCTTCCGAAAGCAGGTGCCTTCTCCACGATACGTCGGCAACGTCGACAAATCCAGCCCCAGCCCCAACCCGCAGAAGAACCGTTCACCCGCCGCTCACCCTCTTTCTCCACCGATAGTAAATTAACAGATAGTAAATTGTTAAGTGGTATTGGCGCAAATAAGTTAGTCTAGATGTTCGCGGGGCAAATTAAATTATGGGATCGGACGTATGCTTTGCCCTTCCCGGCATGCTAAGATATGGATGGCTTGTGCCTGAACTAGCGCCGCGTGCCTTTCTTGGCATTCTTCGACTGCGCCACAAGCCGCTTCTTGTCCTTCTTCTTAATCTTAGTGGCGCGCTTCTCCTTCTTCTCCTGCTTTAGTTGCTTCTTGCGCTCTTTGTTCGCGTCCCGGTTGAGAAACTTTCTCTCGGCGCGCTCTTTAGTGCGAGCCTCCCAGCCGTCGTCCCAGACATCGGTGATGATGTCTTCATTATCGTCGCTTTCTTCGTCGTCGTCTTCGTCGTCACTGCCGTCGCTCTCGTCACTGCCGTCGCTTTCGTCATCGTCGTTTTCGCCGCTCTCGTCATTTTCACCGGTTATTTCATTGTCCCTGCTCAAGAGATTCTCGTAGATGAGCTCTTTGCGCTCGCCTCCGCGTACCTTCTCCACGTCGCGATCAATGTCGAAAACATCGTTCAGATTGCGCGGAATATACACCTTGCGGAATACAGCATCGTCGCTCAAAAGCTGTTCAGTGACCTCTGCTTTAGGCATGTCCGCGAGCTGCTCGACCAGCGCAGCGCTCGTCTCGGGCCACACCCCACCTGGCGACGGCGGCGTTGTGATGAACTCAAACAGTTGCCGCTCGCCAAACGGCTCGACGCCCCCGCGCTTGCTGAAGTAGTCGTTCACGTTCTTGATGTCCATGCGCAGAAACTCTAGTGAGCTGGGATGGTCGTGCTCTACGCTTTGCGACACATCGATAATCCACAGCTTTTCTTCGTGATACAGAATGTTGTACTCAGACAAGTCAGCGTGGACCAGTCGGCACTCCTGGTACAAGATGCGCATGTACGACACGAGCTGCAGGTACAAAGGTCCGTACCTCTCTGGCTCGATATCGGCATCCTTGAGGCGCGGCGACGGCCACCCAGAGCTTTCGCCCAAGAACTCCATCACCAGCACATGGTGGTCTAGGTACAACGGTTTCGGCACGGGAATGTCGGACTTCCAGATGCGTTTGAGGTTGCGGGTCTCCTTCTCAGCCCACAGCTTGACCATTTTGCGCGGATTGCTGCGCGAGTACCCGAACCGGAACCGGAACTCGCCTACAACATACCTCTCGCGGTCCTTGAACGCCAGAATCGCCGTTTTGTATACCTTCACAGCGTACTGGCGGAACGGGTCCTCGACCACGGCGCGGTAAACGTTGGCCTCCTTGCCAGTGCTCACGCATGCACGCAATTCGTCGAATACGCCCTTGTTGATCATGCGCAGAAGCATCATGCGGGTGCGGGGGTCGAGCACCTGGTCCTGGGTTGCGCGGTTCGCTTTATCGGTAGCCGAGCCAGGAATCCCGAGCTTTCCCGACCGAGTGCCCTTCTTGAAGAAATCATCGTCTCCAATGTGGACCTTGTCGAGGAATTTCGACAGGTCTTCGTCCTTGGGCATTGCAACCGACTACTGACCAGTCACCACCAGTTTAGCGGCGGTTTGCATAAATAAATAATATTTTTTTGGGCGGCCCAACAGTATCGCGGCGCAGAGCCGCGAACGATCCTCCGGCTGCTCAGACAGCGGCAGCGGAGAAATGCCTCCTGAGATAATTAGCTCGCCGCCCCGCTATGAAATATGCTGATAATTTTCGCCTCTCGCACCTAAAACAGAGATCCATATATGCTTGTTTCGGGCGGCACGCCCCGTGCTCCCAGCCCGACGCAGGGCGTGCGTGCATGCGTATCAAGTAATCCTGACTGAAGCCGGTGGCAGGCGCTTGTTCCGCAGCGATGCACTTCTCGCTGATTCCGCGCAGCTTTTTCCTGGTGGTCCCGCTGCAGATTGGCGCGGAGCTCGTGGCGGCATGCGCAGTGCTCAACAAAGCAAGCGCCGTCTACGGGCTGAGCGCGATTTTCACGGGCCGCGGACTCACGGTGATGCAGTGGATCATGAATCTTGTGTCGCTTGCATTCCTGCCAATATGTATGTGGGGGTATTTTAGCATCTGCCGCCGCCGCCCGCTGCGCACGCTGGCGTTCGCACACCTGTACATTCTCGACACACTGATCAGCCTTGGGTTCACCGTGTTTTTCATCGTGTACTGGTTCGCGGTCGCTGGAAGGAAGGCCAACAACACGCCCGCCGACAGCACGAATGCACATGCCGCCGCCATGCGACGCGCGGCCGCCGGCGGCGACCCAGAAAAGGGCATGGCCGTGGGCCAGGAAACCGCCATGACAATTGTCGCGACAACCGCGTTTTTGCTCGTGCGCTTCTACTTCATGTTTGTTATTGTTGGTTATGCTCGTATGCTCGCCCGCAAAACAAACCTCCGGTCCAACAATGGCCAGCCTCCCGGCTCTCGCGCTGCAAGGCTCCAGTATTGGCTCGTGGCACCGTTCGAGACGTTCTGGACGGGCCAGTCGGCCGCCCGCCGCGCCCGCAGCCGCGCGCCGTCGTACGGGCCCGTGGAGATGCAGCGGCTCGATCCAGGACCGGAATGAGCGTTTCCCTAGAGACCAGATATTGCATGCGCTGATAATGTGAGCGCCTCTCCAAGCCTAAAATTGTAATCATCGAGACGCGCCGAGCGCGCAGTAATAAGTTGACAACTAATTGACTCCTGCACTTTTCAAGCCTGGCCAAAGATTCTGGCGCAGTCCATGCATGAAGTCTCTCAAAGAGGCGTTAACCTAACTAAATTACACATTTTGGTATGCTATTACACAAATGAGAGCGAGACAAGACGAGGCAGGCAGATAGATCCATTTTCAATAATGAGCGGCTCTTACATCGCTACGAACGCAGCGCCCGTGAGGGAGGGTATGCGGCGGGCAGCTCAAGCAGCCAAACAGCAGACTAAACATTGCACAGCTTATGCTTATTAGAACGATTTCGGTATCGTAACGGGGGGGCTGACTTCAGATCGGCCTCAAGCTGACCTCGAGCCTGATTCGGGAAAAATAAGCCTGAGACTGGATGGATCTCAGAGTAGGTATCATTAGTAGCGCGATGCGGCCCATCCCTTGACAGACAAGCATCCGATGAAGTACGCCATGAGAATCACGGTGACGCCGACCGTCACGTTCAGAATGAACATCTGGTCCATCCCGCGATAGATCATGCCCTCCACGGACTCGCGGTTCGAACCCATGAAGATCAGCCCGCCGCTGATCAAGCAGAAAGACACGATGAGCTCGGTGAACGGTTTCTGCGGCTGCGCTGCGTCCTCGCGGCTCTTTACGTGAGGGCGCACGCACAGCAGCGCTAGCGTCACCAAGCGCACGAGCGCGGCGAGGCTGAACAGGTACCCCCACTGCATGTGGATTGCAGTCGACAGCTCGGTCTCCTGCTCGTGGTGGGACATCAGGGCGCCGGTCCAGAAGATGATGAACGCCGGCATTGGGTTCAGCGACCAGGCCAGGCGGGCCTCGCCGGTGGTGCGGGGCGCCAAGCCGCCGAACGCAACAGCAAGCGCGCGCTTGACCGCCGCCGACTCGAGGATCATGCCGCAGAGACCGCCGCCGAAGAACATGAATGCAATCGACGCATGCTGGAGGTCTTTGTGCGACCATGCGCCGTCGGTGTTGCCGAGGTGCTCGAGGAACACGTTGGTCGAACCGTAGAAGAAGATCAAGAACGACTGGCAGAACTCGATCGTCAGGTACTCGGGGAACAGGCGCGCTGCTGCGCCCGCAAGCCACCCCCGCTTGCGCAGGTGCGGGCTGCGGCGCACAAATACCTCGTTCCATGCCCAGCCGCGCGACTGGCCCGCGCCAAAGAACCTCGCCAGTTCGACGAACCCCAGCAAGAAGAACACATACCCCTTGATGAAGTGGGCAAGCAGTGCAAACACATAGTGCCCTTTTCCCATGCAGAACGCCGTCGCAATGCCGGTGAGCAGGTACCCCCACCCGACAAACAGCATTGGGTAGTTGAGCACAGCAAACAGAACCGAGGCGCCGCCGCCCACAAGGCTATTCACTCGCGCAACCACGCGGTTGCCCGCAAGACGGCGCACCATGCTCGCGCTCACCGGCGTGCGGTTGAACGTCGGCTTCGGCAGCTCCTCCACCGACGCACGGTCGTCAAAAGATGAACGGTCGGTGTCGCTGCCGAACTCGGTCGCCGACCCGGTCTCATGCCGGTCGTCCGACAGGTCATCGAGCGCGAAGCTGTTAGGCACCTCTTCGTCCTCGAGCCCGCCCAGCGTCTCGCTCATCGAGCTGCTGCCGCCAGCGTACTCGTAGCGGCCGCCACGGCGGTTGTCGTCGTTGGCGAGGTAAGAGCTCACGGCACGCACAATCACCGTGACCCATTGCACCAGCAGCAGCACAAGCATCACAACGCTGAATGGCGCGTAGGCATTGCCCGGGTACAAGCTCGGCGCAGTCGGCGCATAGATCCACAGAAACAGCACCGATGCACAGCCGATCGCGGTTTGGGCGGTTTGGACCGGAACATAGAGCCATTGTGCGCGGCGGTCAGTGCTGATGATTGCAGTGATGGGTGAGAGCATGGCAAACGCCACAAAGCTCAGCAGCGCGTGTGCCCACAGCGCAAACTTGTTGCCCTCAGCAGCGGTGAAAAATGTGGTCGTGTCGTACTGCTCCCAGTACAGGCGCTGCTGGGGTTCGAGGTGCGGGTTCTCGAGCACCGGGCGCCCATGGTGGTGCTCCATGGCCATTGGCGACGGCGTCATCTCCGCACCGGGCGCCATTGGCCCGTGCGCCATGTGCTGCCCCGCGGCTGAGGCCGGCGAGGGTGAAGAGGCATCCTCCAATGCTGGAGAGGCCATGAGCGTGGTTTCAGCCGGGGCCATGTGGTTTTCGTGGGAGCTTTCTGGCCCGGAGACGGCCTCAGATGCCACGGCAACGGCGGCTACCGCTGATAGCAGGACAAGAGTGCGCATTGAAGTGGCGGACAGGACCAGGACAGCTGCGGAAAGAAACGGCGGCACTCACTTGGACAACAGTGCACGCTCGAGTGATCTGGGCGAATGACCTCAGATTTAATATTGGACGGACCGACTTTAAATGAGGTTCTGGGTTATGGAAAAATGCAGCGACCGACCTTGAGCGGTTAGGGTCCCTGCACAGAGCAACGGGCTTCGCCCTCATCGCTGCTTGCCGAGGAACAGGGTTACTGAGTCCTCCACACGTGATGTACCGGCTTGGACTGAGCTCTGGTTGCTCACCGCACAGCCGAGAGCTTCTGTGCTGCTGATAGGGTAGCGCTCGACGCCCAGTGGAGTCGGCACATTGGCGTCTCAGTTTCTCCTGGAAATAATCGGCTGCTGTCCCGCTGTTTCCCCGGGTAATCGGATGGCCATGCGGCTTCCGCCGCCCCCCCTCATAGCGATCCTTAATCACACCCAATCGCCCATGAGCACATAAACCACCCGCTTGAGTAAGCATAACTTGCCTGCCAATTAGCTGACAAACAGTGCCAAATCGGTCACAAGCTCCCACCCGTTTCGGACGACTCTCTCGCTCCTAAGCGAATAATATCGTCTGGTTGCTCAGCCACCGCTGACTGAGCAAGCCATCCACAAACTCACAACCCCGCGACCCGCACCGTTCCGACACGAAAACGCAAAATTGTAGAGTCTAGTTGGTCTAAATTTGGCGTGGGGAATGTCGCATCTTGCCGCCGGATGCTTAATCTCGCTACAAAACTAGAAAAGCATGCGGCGGGGCTTTGAAACCGTTGGATTGCCCTTCCCCTGAGTGCTGCATTCTTTGTCTGTCGATTCTCGACTCTGACTCAGCGGATCGCATCGGTGGCACACTGCTCGGCATGGTCCCAAAAACGTTTGGATCTAGAGCCGCTTGCTCGTTCTATCCTGCTAGGGGTGTGTGGTGCGGCAAATGGGCGTGCATCGACTGGCTCAACGCTAAATCCGGCGCTAGTGGCGCATCGTCTTCAGAGCTTAAACACCTTATCTAGGGCCTAATGCCTCTATCAGACTCAAAATTCTATTTCTGGGAGTGATTTGTGCGCGTGCCGCACAATCTTTGCCAAGTGATTGTTGGCGGGGTTTTGGAAGAGCGGGGCTGATACCACTAAAAAAAACCGTTGGCGGCAGCATGCAACGGTCGTGACATAATAGGGTTATGCGGACCCCTGCCCACAACGTTGCTGCAGCCACATCGACGTTAAGTTATCATTACGCTGCTGTGCGGCTACCGCTTTCCATAAATAGATTCTAGTGGCATTGCAGATAAGCGTGCCCAGTGGTATGGGCGCTGGGTCCCCATCTTAAGGGTCTCAGCTTGACGGCATCAGTGTGCAGTCAATAAGTCAAAAAGCCTTCTTTTGCCCTAAAATCCTCCCAGGCCCTGTTTTTTCTGCTGACAGGCTGGGAGTGGAATCTATGTCTCAACGAACGGGCTAGGACTCGATTGCAAGCTCGTTTCAAAAATCGATCGGCGGAGATGGCCAAACCGCGGGGAAACTTACCCTATGGGCCCACCACCACAATCTCGATCACATTATGGCACCGCATACTCAATCCTTTTCCCCAGTACACCTTACACACCGATGTAGTAAGCTATTCGTCTATAAGAGCTTCGTTATGTCAAAAAGATAATCCTTGATGCCATCACGATTCATATTCGTAGCGAGCTTTTATCATAGCTTAATCACTTATGCTCTTGAGACGAGCTCCTCCAGGCGGTTCCCGATCGCTTTAGCGCCTAGCAACATCATTTTTACTTCAGCAGTCGATTGCAGAGGGCGGAACTACAGAATATATTTAGGCAACAAGAGGGCACGGGCAAACAGCTCAAGGGTTTTTCAAGAGTGTGCGTTCAGCCTGAGGTCGAGCGATCCGCAGCTGCTTTCACCTTCTTCGAGTGCATCAAAATATTACATCACTCCTGGGCCTTGCGACTGGGGCTCATTTGGGGTAAACTCTTACCTCCGTATTCTTGCAAACGAAAGATGTCATTCAGGGTTGGGTGCATTTGGTTTGGAATGTTTATAGTATGCGATCGAGGCGCGGCTACCCCCCGCTAACCAGAATAAAGCTCAACGCTGAACTTTCAGAAAAGAGTTTTAAAGCGGAGGCTGTAAATATAGATATAAGCGTCGATCGCACAGCTGTCTTGGCGGACTCTTCAGGTATTCGAGATCCATGAGTGTGAAGGCCGGTGGGCAATTGTCAATAGCAGCTGTTCGTTGACTGGCCTCAACAGCATCAGAGACGCAGGAACTCCCGATCAGTCCATGAAAGTAAAAACTGGCTTTGGTCCTTCGCAGCTTCTCTATCTCCCCTTAGATCGCTTCGCTCTGATACATTCCAGTTAGAAGCGATTCACATTTTTCTCCAGCTCTAGCTATGACACAAGCGCCCCTTCCGATTGCACTCGCAACTTCATGAGTGTTAAGGCAGACATCGCCCACCCTGCCTCCTCGCTCGCTAAATAGAGACAGCTCTTTCCCATTTTCATTGTAAGATGCAGGAAAAGCTTACGGACTTTTTGCTTGTCCGTTAAACAACATCTCTTGCAGAGCCAGGATGCAGATGAAGCGGAGGTTCTGAGGAATAGGACGCTTGATTGTCAGGAAGCTTATTTTCTTCCTTGTTCAGATAATCCCTCCCACAAAGCCTTTGAAGTTTGCGCCTATACAAGCCCGCTTCGAAAAGCCTTTTTTGGCAGTGTCATATCGTTCCATTAGTTCCACTAGGACCGCAAATTTGGGGAGAACTTTCATATTATATTGGCCATTCAGCTTTTCCTAGACTGGGAGCGACCGCCTTCCATATAGGTTGGTACAGAGAAGCACGCGCTGGCGCCTCTGCTGCAAACTAGCAGATTACCTTTGAGTGGTAGCTGAGCCATACATGCTTGAAAAGTAAGCCCGCCGCTCACCAAGTGGGATTCATGCTCGGGAAACTTTGCATGTGCTTGTCTGCCGACTGTTCTACGCATCGTTTAGCCAGAGTCACCAAAAAGGCGCATGATCAGTATACTCAACAAGAATCTAGAGACGCACAACCATCCGGTCAGTTCACCAACCCAACAACCCCCTGAATTTATACGTACGGGATTACCTTTTTCACGAAGACCTCTATCTCACATGAACAGGCAGAAGTATAGAGCAACGACGCATTATGATAAATATTCAAGTTGTATGTCGCACCGTGCATCCCCAAGCTGAGTGTCAATCCTCCTTCACTGAAGCGAGGGACAAACACCATGGCCGGGACCACAACGCATTTACTCTACGAGACTGGAACGGAAAAGAACAAGTGGATGCCAAGCTCTCTTCAACTGTTCAAAGCCATCCGCGCCGAACGGCACACTGGACGACTCTGAACGTCTCGAAAATATACAATGTAATTCATTAGAATCACCTACTGATGAAGAAAAAAAGTCTGGAGTGGTAGGGCGAGAATCTATATACCCTTCGATGACTAATATCAACACAATTCAGAAGCGTAGTGCTCGCGGCTATCAAACAGGCTAATTTGAAATAAACGGGTGCGGCAGGCGCTGGAAGACAAGTCAAAAAGGAGCTCAATTCACCTTGGAATGCTTGAGTTTGATAGTAAAACGAAAAAGAGCCCGACGGGGGGCTCGAACCCCCAACCTTGTGATGAATCTCATGAGGCAGACCTCTAGTAAGAGTCACACGCTCTTCCGATTGAGCTAGCCAGGCTGAATATGCTTCCAGGCCTTAATTAGTGTCACTTAAGCGTTCAATTGGGACTTCTCCCGGTTGGGAGTTTCCCGGTATCCAAAAAAAAACTTTTCAAAAAAAAGCCCGACGGGGGGCTCGAACCCCCAACCTTGTGATGAATCTCATGAGGCGAACCTCTAGTAAGAGTCACACGCTCTTCCGATTGAGCTAGCCAGGCAACTTTGTGAAAGATATCCTCGAGCTGAGTACGAGTAATGAATGGTGAACAGAGCGAGTTGTTTTTGGATTATCAGGTCAGAGAAGTCCACTGAAAGCGGTCTGCATTGGCCTGGATTTTTGGTCCAAACATCAGCGAGACAGTCAATCGGGGCCAATTTCTGTGACAGCCGAACTTGGCGCGCTGAATCGTTTTATGCATCGGGGCGAAGTATGAACCTGAGCACAAATAACTTAGCGTCTGCAAGCAGTATAGAGATTAATAGGTTCGAAATCTCTGAAATCCTGTACAGTCTGCTCGATCAATGGATCCGTCTTCTTTTAGCTAGTATCAGCCTCATTGCGAAACTCGCGCGCCCGCGAGCCTAGAGGAAGTGCCATGTGAGGTTAAGGGTTGTAAAGAGGGCCCGTCAAAAATTTGTTACATAATTACATTGATCCGAGCTTGATTGTGCGAGGCCTGAGGGAGGAACGGCATGAGTTCAGCGGTGAATAAGTCTTCCAAGCGCTTTGTCCCGAAACTGGGGTCGCGTGGCTCGTCAATTCGGGCACCTGTGCGGCGAAACACTCGGACCAGCTTCAGCACGCCTGTTCGTGGAGATAGTACTTCAATCCCATCTTCGGCTGCTGATCTCGACGCGACCGATGCGGAAAAGGAAGCTCAGTCTCCAGAGGTGTCATTTTCTCGAGCAGAAGCTCTTGGACTGACCATTGCTGATGCTCTCTCCGCCCCTAGTTCTGCGATTGATGATGCGGATGATTTTGGACATGTTGCACCAGGTAGCATAACAGAGGCTGATTTAGCCTCAGAATCGGAGAGTCCTCTTTCTAGTTCAAGACCCAGCGTCTCATTTGACACCTCCGCTGGCTCTCGTGACAAGCGAAGGGTGTCTGTTCCAAAGCAATCAACATCTTATCCATCGCCCTCAACAGTACCAGGGGCCGCGGCTGGTGGCATCTCACAGCCTGAACAGTCAACTATTTATGAGAACGGGGAAAGCTCGGGTTTAAGCTTGCGGTCAGTAGATGCGCAGACCATAGAAGAAGCGACATCCAACGACGCGCTGCCAGAAGCAGCTGAAGGCGAAGCACAAGCATTACCTCCTACAAGGCCATCCACGGAGACTGGAGTCCGCTTTAAACAGACTAAACTGTCCGGCTCAAGAGGATCTGCAAACGCTCGACAGCCCATCAGCGCTCAGCCTGTGCGTCTCACCACTCTCAGTGCACCACGGAAAGCGCCATCAGTTGTAAAAAGGCTTGCGCCGCTGTCCTCCAGGCAGGGCTCTGTTGGTTCAAACCGGCGGGCATCTTCCAACACTGTCAGTGCGGTAAATACTCTGGAGACTCGACCTGAAGCCCCGCCTGGGTGCCAGATCATCGAGCCTGAGGATCTGCGGGATCTGCGGCGCCAGGAACGGCGGCGTCGCGAGGCTTGGGAGAGCGAGCAGGTAAAGCTCATGCGGGACATGTTCATCAAAAAGGAACAAAAGCGGCTCATGGACGAGGAGAGCTACGATGAGACGTCATCCATGCGGGCGGCTCACGAGATCGCTGGAACCATGACGTTCAACGCTCTCAAGCAGGCGGTCATGTCGGAGCTTAAAGAGCACAGAGAGAGCACAGAGAAGCATAACTCGGTGGCTGGTGCCACCGAAAGTGTGGGCAGCGAAACTCAGCTTAGCGCTGATGCTCTTGGGGCCTCGCCGCCGCTGAAGCAGCTCATCAATGTCGAGAAGTTCAAAATGAGCGATCTGTGCAAGGACATTCCCATTGGCGTGCCAAACGAGAAGTACGATGACTACGAAAACGCCCGAGTCCAGCGGCGGCGTGATCGGCTGCTCCTGCTGCGGGCCAAGAACTGGAAGCGTAACGCACTGAAGCGTGAGCCAAGCGAGTCTGAAAAGGCTCTGCTCGAGACTGTGTATGCCAAATTCCGCAATGAGCGCCTTGCTCGCAGCGATAAGATCAAGGAGGAATCCGAGCGCAAGTTGAAGAGCCTCGATGACACTGTGCGTGCGGGTCCATCGGCAGCGCCAACGCTGGAAATCGGCCAGGACGGGCAGATTCGCATTGAGCATACGCAGGTCGATAGACACCAGAACAATCGGTCGAACCAAGTAGATACAGCCCAAAACAAGGTGGAGGTGGACGAGACACAGAAAACCATCAACAGCTACAGCTTCAGCACGAAGGAGCGTCCTGAGCGCTGGAGCAAAGAGGAGACACAGAAGTTTTACGAGGCACTGTCGGCATGGGGCACGGACTTCAACCTGATTGCGCACCTGTTCCCCACTCGGAGCCGTCACCAGATCAAGACCAAATTCAAGTACGAGGAGCGTCGTCACTCCATCAAAGTCCAGATGTATTTGCTAAACCGGCGTAAGGCTAATGTGAACAGCTATGCCGAAGTCAGTGATCAGCAAATCGAGGATGTCAAGGACATCGAGGAGGCGCTTGAACGCGTGCGCGATGAGCACGAGGAGCGCATGAAGCTCGAGCAGATGGCGCGCGAGCAGGCCAGGGTCGAAGACAATCAGAAGCTCGAACACGAGACTCCTAAGCGGCGTGCGCGGGACCAGAGCCTTCCCACGCCTAAGCGGGAGCGCGTGCGCTAGCCGTAGCATTAACAACATATTTATTAAATTATGGCTCCTAGGCTCAAGTCAACAAGGGTAGTCGAACATGAAACTGAACCAGCAGCCAGGATCGTCCCTTATTTGCGTCTCCAGTGAGTCCAGGATGGTTTCGGTGGTGGGGGTTTCATCGACACAGTCTATGGAGCTGTCACTGAAGTCCGGCTGCTTTTGCCAGGGGAGGAGATTAATGCATTCATCAGCATTTAGTTCCAGATCAAGATCAAGATCAATAGATTTCTGGTCAGGCTCGTGGCCAGTAGCTGATACCGCACTGTAGGGTTCGGCTGCGTCATTATTATTTGGACTCAGGGGTGGTGACGGAAGTGACGAGGCTTGAAAATCGAGTGCGAGATCCATGCCATCTGTGGACGTTTCTTCTAGCTTCGGTATTACCCTCGCTGGAGATTCTTTTCTGTGATCACTATGGTCTGTGCCATTATGGCCAGCGACGAGCTCCTCTACTTGCGAGTCGGACTGTGTCGAGTGCTGCGATAGCTCTGTAGATACCTCAATAGCTTCGGCCACGGCGAGCGCGTCGACCGCAACCGATTGCTCGAATTCCTGGGTATCCGTGCTCAGGCTATCTCGCATCTTTTCTTTTTCAAGGATCGACGACCGCCACTTCTCTTTAGAGTCCTCTCTCGCGCTCCGGCGATTGAGCAGGGCAAGAATCTCATGCCGCTCATTGCTCTCGTCGGAGTCAGTGTCTGAGCTATGTCGACGGCGGCGTTTGGCCCTCTGGCGTTGGATTCGGGCCTGGTCCTCTCTTCTATAGACAAGGAGCGCCCCTGAGATTGAGGCCGCCTTGTGCGCTAGAACGGGACCGGGTTCAATGGCAGATCCAGATACGCCATCTGATGTCTGGGGATTGGCGCTTTGCGACCTTTTCGCAGCCGCCGCGGGGGGCGCTTGCTTAACGCGATCTGATGGCTCCAGCTGCGGAATTTTGGTGCCTTTCAAAGAGCGCACTGCCGTGACATGGAATAGATCGCACAGCGCCTTGAGCTCAGGGAGCGACGAATGCCGCGAGAAATGGAACCAAGGGAATAGCGGGTAGAATAACCGGGTCTGCGAGTCTTTGAAGTACCGTTGGCCTGGGCCAAGAAATAGCGTTTCACTGTCTTCGAACCGTTGCAGGGAAGTCGAAGGGACGCTGTCAAATGGGAGAAACATGTTCTGCAGGTTAACCTCCTCTTCCGACGGCTGGTTGCAGGGCTTGAAGTATGCGGTGGGTGCGTGCGGCTCGCGAGCTGGACAGCCGTTATTCTTATGGCAATAGTGAATTCGGCTTGAGGGAGCGCCTGCGCTCCCCAGCTCGAGCGAGGCCACCTCCAGGAGCTTGGCGGCCAGCGGGGATCTGGCGGCTGCCGCCTCATACATTGTGTAGTAGTACTTGTCCATGTGCACACGGGTGTGCAGCTGGTGGGCCAAAGCAATCAGGACTTCTTCATGGCCAGTGGTTCGATCAGCAAGACAAAATTGGACACTCGGCGGATACTTCTTTAAAAGAGATGCAAGCTGAGTGATCCCCGTGTAGTTATTGCCGTACGCCTTGTAAGGATCGCGGTGGGTCAGAAACGTATCGTCGACATAGAGGGCTAGCCACTTTTTTGCCGGCCCGCCGCACATGAGCTTCGAATAGGAGAAGATCGCTGAGTTGTGCTGGAGCGCCTCGAGATGCCAGCGCTCGCAGCGGATGTCGCTGGTGAACAGAACCGAGGGGCCGGTGTTGTGTGGCCGCTGCACCAGGACCATAGCGGCGCCCGGGCAGTGGTTCGCGTCGATCAGCGTGACTTGCACGGGCCCGCCGGGGTACTCGAGCATGTATGGGGTGTCGAGCTTGAGCGGCTGCAGGATCTCTTTGCCGCCTATTTCCTTACGCAGATGGTTGTATTTGAGCGGCCCGCGGCCGTAATTTGTGCGGAAATTGAGCATCAATGCCTTTGTAGTTGCTGTGCAGTAGACTACCGGCCCGTGGTAGGATTTCCTTCCCAGGCCAATCGTGTGGTCCTCGTGCATGTGCGACAGGATACACAGCTCTGGTGGAGGGTGATCGGGGTTGACACGGAAGTCATCAATGCGAAGGTGAGGGAACTCCGCGATCACCATCGCTATGGGCCGTGCGCTTTCGTGCCAACTATGTTCGTTGGTCGATGGTGCTTTTGTTGTTTGGGTAGGTGCTTGGCGTGTGGTGTGGGCAAGGGCCGCGATCAATTAACGCGCGCCTGCATGCACGTCCATACGAACCAGAGGAGATATAGCTAAACTATAGAAATGCTAAAATGCAATTGGCCGCGGGCCGCGGGTTTCGCCCGAGCGCGCAGCATGGCGGCACATCGTGTTTGCGGCCTCGTTGCCCTCAATTCCGGTGTGCCCGGGCACATATGTGAACTGCACAATCGTGCCGCCGAACCGCAGGTCCCACAGGATCCCTGCCGAAACGCGCAGTACGTCGCGCTGGTATGTCGATTTTGACGGCGGGGTCCTCCAGCCGACTTTGCTGGATGCCTTGTCCCACTTGCGGAACCACTTGGCAATGTACGCGATTGTCCATGTCGAATCGGTGCATATTTCGTACTTCCGCTGGTCCGCTGTACTGCCAAACCTCGTCTCGAGCTTTATCTGCAAAAGTGCGAGAAATATCGCGTACTCCTCGGCCCGCGCGCTGGAGAGCGGCAGGCTCGGCGGGACCGGCCCTGATGCGTTATTCGCATGGTTGTGCCCCCACCACACAGCGTAGCCTGTCTGTCCCGTCCGCGGGAAAAAGCTGCCGTCGGTAAACACTAATTGCGCGGTGCCCGGTGCAGCATCCGCGTAGGCGCGAGCCTCCTCTGCCGACGAGAACGCACGGTACGTCGGGCTCGCCGGCCGGTGCTTCGCCTCTACGTCATCATTCAGAACCATTGTGTGCTTTCCGCTGTCGTCTGTGAGCGCATAGTGGTGTCCGGTGTCGCTGGGGGGCCTGATCAGCCCCGTCATGGCCGGAAGCTTTACTCCAAGCAGGCGCAGAATGTTGATATCAAGCACGCTGCGGCCGAACAACCCTTTATCTGCGCTTCCTCGGGCGAAGCCCCCAACGGCTTTCCTGCGCGGATGTGTTGTACGTTTTGCCAGTGCGCGCGCGCTCGATGGCGCGTGAGCTACGCGCGATTGCGAATGTGAATGCGAATGCGAATGCGAGCGTGAGCGCGGGCGCGAGGGCAGACTGATGGAGATCAGCTCGCCAGGATGCGCAATTGGCCGCCGTTTCCCACCTGCGCGGCCTGCACGGCTTGCGTGGGCCACCTTTTTGCGCGCCATGTGTAACCTTTCAGTGTGCTTCGTTTGTGGTATCAATGTTTACTCTCCACGTCCTGCCCAGCGGCGCCTGAGTCAGCTCGGATCCGCACCGGCGCTCACTGTTCAACGAGCACTGCGGTTGATTTGGCATGCTGGTGCTCGTTGTCGGCGACGCACACATCCCCGACCGAGCGACGGCAGTGCCGCCGCCATTCAGGGAACTGCTTGTGCCGGGCAAAATCGCGCAGGTCGTGTCTGTGGGCAACGTGGCCGACCCGGCGACGCGCGAGCTGCTGCGCTCGCTGACGCCTGGCACGCCCGTCAAGTCTGTGCCCGGCGAGTTCGACACGCAGCTGAATGAGTCCCAGCAGCCGTTTACTCAGGTGTTCACTGCCGCAGGCGTCCGCATTGGCGTTGTTGCTGGGTTTACCGTCGTTCCGGCCGACGACACCGACGCTTTGGCTGCCATTGCGCGCAGGCTTGATGTCAAGGTCCTGCTCTGGGGCGGCTCGCACAAGCAGGAGACCCACGCATGGGCCGGCCACTACTTCATCAACCCCGGCTCGCTGACGGGCGCGCCAAACCCAAAGACGTGGGCAACCGAGGATGAGCAGGTCCAGCCCAGCTTTTGTTTGCTGGACGTAAGTCCGGAATCGTGTACTGTTTATATGTACCGCCTGCAAAACGAGGCGTTGCAGGTCGAGAAAGCGAGACTGCCTTTGACGGACCAGCAGTAACCGCGCTGCCCCGGCAGCCCAATGCCCTTGCCCTGTGTGATTAGCATATAAGTGTGGTGCTGCGAAATTCTTTTCTCACTTTTCGTTCGGGCGCGCTGCGCACCGATGCAAACCGTAAGTTATATGATGACCTGAGTGCATTTGGCTCGAGACTGGGGGCCTGGCGGCCTGCAGTCGGTGTGGAAAAACTCACGCTACCTTACTTTTTTTGTCTGACAGTACTAACCTTCGTAGCTGCCACCACCGTCACCAAAAGTAATAATAAAAATTGAATAAATATCGAGGTTAAGAAATTCCATGCGATGCTAGGTCAAGAAAGTCAAACGCTAGCAAGGCTTTCTAGTGTTGAGCTCATGCGCAGGAGGTCTTCCAAGCGCCCGCCCCACTCGTCGCGGGGTCCGGGCAGCTTACCGTGCTCCCACACAACTATCGATCCAAACGGGGCACCGTGCTGAACATATTGTGCTGGTTGCAGTGCGGTCGCGTCGGATTCGCCCGCACCAGGGTCCTCAAGCTCTTCGACCTCCTCGGGCTCCTGGGACATGGCCTGTGCAGGACATTCGAGGCGCACACCGCGGTACCCGAAGGCCGTGAGGTCTAGTGATTTGCCGAGCAGCGGGCGCCCGCGTAACCGCGCAAACAGCTGCGGCGAAGTCGCGACGGGGAACTTGCTGCGGTCGATAGCACCGGAGTAGTCGATGCTACATGGGAGCACGTGGCACTCGCAGTCTGCGCGGGTGAGGTCCAGCTCGATCCGCTCGTTCCTTGCCATGTATTCACTGTCTTTCCAGAAGTTGAGTTCACTGGCTAGACGCTAATCGACGCGTCTCAGCTGGCCAAGGCTAGGGTAATATGGTCGACTAAGATGGCCGCTGGCCAAGAGTGGCTATACCCTGACCCATGGCGGAACTGCACCTGTGCGCCGGCGTGGAATAATAAGCTGCGAGTGTGTGCCATTGGGTGACGTGCGCGTACTGCGGTGCGCGAGGGGCGTGTCCTCTAAAATGCCGTCGAAACTGCTGTTCATACTCGCATTCATACTCGCATTCATGCTCGCGTTTATGCTGGCATCTCCACTCAAATCCGTTTCACCAGCGGCAGAATCGGCCGCATCTGCATCAATATCTGCTATTGTCGCGTCAGTGCTCGTAGAACGGCTTCTGGTTGGCACACTACTGTCATGCAGCCTATTGGTCTTGGCAATGTGCCGAGTAGGCTTGGTCCCTGGCGTGCGGTACTGCTGGTGATGAATATGGTTGGTCTGTCCTGGGGATCCTAGGCTCGTCAGCGGCCTGCGCGTGCTCGAGATTTCAGTGGGCCGAAATATGCGACTACTCTTCTGGCGCGGTCGCGGCGCGGGATTGGCGGCTCTGGTGGGCCGGTTCTGTTCACCGGACTCAGATCCTGAGATTACCCGCCTATTCTCAATCTTTGTCGGTGGCTGCAGGCGCGATCCCTTCGTTCCAATTTCAAAGCGAACCTCGTTCTCTTTATCGACGCTGTTAGGGGTGCGTTTGATCGGCGATATATGCTTGTGAGAACTGAGCACGGTGTGGATAGGCTGGTTCATGCGGACGCCTCGCAGCACTTTGATACTAGGTCTTCGCGGGCTGGGGTACTTAATAGCCGGGCCCGGGGGCACACGGGGGGTCTCATGCCGATCGTCAAGCTGCCTGATGCTCTCGCGAGCCTCATACGTGACTTCGCTGGCCAGGTTTTTGAGGCGGGCCAAGCCGTCTGGGAAATTTGCCGCGCTTGCGGCAAACATTTCGAGGCGCATCGGCAGCATGGTTTCAATGCTGAACAACAACGGCGGCTTGTCGGCTTGCATAAAGGGCTGCTTCCTAGCAAACCGCGAGATCCCTTCGATTACTTCGTATCGGAGCTCGTGGTACTCGGCGACAATATCGAGGCAGTGCTTTAGATACTCGATCGAGTCGCCCACGGCGAGCGCGGCCTGCGCAAGCTTCGCCGCAATGGGCGACTCGGTGCCGCCGCGCCGCTGAAGCACCTCGCGGCAGTGCTCGAACGCGGCAAGCGCCTGCGGCAACACCCTCTCGGCGAGCGGCCGCCGTGACTCGTAGATCGCCCGGAGCTCTGTGAATTGGCAGATTTTATTCAAAAGCGAGCGGAGCTCGGTGAACGTCACCAGCAATATTCTAATCGTGGCCACGCTGGCCACGCGTACGTTATTGCGTGCGCGGTGTGGCGTGCGCGTGGGCTGATCAGCGGTTTTCAAGCTGAGTTTCGGGAGGTCTAGGAGGAGCACCGCCCGCACGAGCTCCGGCATACTAGGTTCGGCCTTTGGGGCACCCATCAACGTTGAACAATCTGTGCGGTCAGCCGCGATCGGACGTCACGTCAGTGGCCTTGAGCATAATAAACACAGCGCCCCGACCTCTCTGATGGAGGAGGTTCGTGGTTTGGGTTATGTATCGCTAAGTAAACAAATCGCTTATTTCAGAGATCGCATGTGACCCAGATTCCTTGCCTGGAGTTCACGGACCGGCGCGTCCGGGAACACGAATCCCTTGATATAAAGAATGGTTCGGGCTGAGGAGAATGCGGTCCTCAGTAGCCGTATGTACATTTGCAGAGTACTTTATAGTATAAATTACTGCGACGCGCCGCGCCGCGCCGCGCCACACAGTTTTTGGCGGTGCATCGAGACTTTTTCTATCATTCAGCGGCATACGAAACCGCCATGGGGCATAATGAGAGCCGCGCCTACCATGTAGTGACCTCGGCCTCGCCGAACATCGAGTCGCCAGCAGCACCAATGGGCTTCTTTGTCGCGCCCCGCATGAGCTCGGGCAAGTTGGTGCACAGAAAGTCTTGTATGTAGTCGTTGATGAGTAGAAACTCGAGCAGAAACGCATCGTGGCCATCAACGCTTTCTATTTCCTTGAGCTGAGAGTTCTTGACGTACTTGTGGAGTTCCTTCTGCTCGTCGAATGTGAACAGGGCGTCGGATGAGATGCCGATTACCAGCACCGGCTGTGCAATAAGCGCCAGTGCCTCGCCCACGCTACTGGTGCGACCACGGCTGACGTCGTGAGTGTCGAGCTTGCGGGTGATGGACACGTAGCAGTTTGCGTCGAACCGTTTCGTGAACTTCTGTGCCTGGTACCGCAGGTAGCTTTGTGCTGTGAAATAGCTTGGCGCCGAGTTTGCCTGGTAGCCCCCCGCCACGCCCGCGTGTTGCGGACGCGGGTTACCGTGGTTATGGATCGCCAAGTTCTTCTCCTTCGGGCTCGCGGGCAGCGCACTCGGCGCGTCCGAGCCCTTGTGCCGGTTGGGATCGGGGTGCTCGCGACCGAATTTCGAGTCAAATGCATTGCGGCTGCGGTAGGTGAGCAGGGCCGACATGCGCGCAGCGCCCAGGCCCGCAGTCGGCGGGTCCGCATCCTCGTAGTACCCGTCCATGTACTTCGGGTCGCAGTAGATCGCCTGGCGCTGAGCCTCGCCCCACGAGATACCCCACGCCGAGTGATATGCGGATGTGGCGAGCAGCACGGCACATTTGACGTACTCCGGGCCAAAAAAGAGGTACTCCTGGGCAAGCATGCCGCCCATCGAGCCGCCGATCACTGCCGCCACCTGCTTCACCCCAAGATGGTCGAGGACGTGCCGGTGCAGCAGCGCATCATCCTTGACGGTGGTGGGCGGGAACTCGGGCCCCCACTTGTGCCCGGTCTCGGGGTTTATTGTCACCGGGGACGCCGTGCCGTAGGGCGATCCGAGCGCGTTGCAGCACACAATGAAGAACCGGCTCGGATCAAGCGCCCGGCCCTCCCCCAGCAGGGGCCCCCACCAGTCCGCGACGTCGGCGCTGCCGGACAGCGCGTGGGCAACGACCATGCAGTTTGTGCCGGCGCTATTGAGCGTGCCCCACGTCATGTAGGCCACGGGGACCTGTGTGAGTGTATCGCCGCACTCGAGGTCAAACCGATCCACAATCAGAGTTTTCTGGTTAGGAATGAGCTTGTAGAATGGGTTTTCCGCATTGGGATCCACCGCCGACTCGGTCATGAAACCGCGCACCCGAGTTGAGGACCAAACGGATTTATCAGCGGCCCCCACCTTGTGTTGCGTGATCTGCTCATAAGCAGCCAGTAGGATCTGCTATGTGGTACCTGATGGACAGGTGCCATTCAACACGAGTTACTGGATTGTAGCTGGGCTGGCTGGTATTAAATTTCAGGGAACAATGGCTTACAGACGTACATGATCTTATGGAATTTGTAGCAGGGAGGAAGAGAGGAAATTGTGGAGGCCAACTATGTGTCATAGCTCACAATGGCGACTCCTCACCGCTTGAGCAAGATAATTGCGCCGAGGTGGACTAGACAAAGTATATACAAAAGTTCGAAGGCTTTTTACATGCAGTAGGATATAATTGCACACCCTACAGACGCGAGGCACGTTCAAGGGCCACGGTGAACGGAGCCTCAGTAGCCTGGGTGACCTGCTCGACGGTCACGCCGGGCTGGAGGTCGACGAGCGTAAGGCCCTTGTCGAAGTCGACCTTGAAGACCGCGAGCTCGGTGACGATTGTGCGCACGCAGCGCGTTCCCGTGAGCGGGTTTTTACATTCGGAAACAATCTTGGACCGGCCCTTCTTGTCGGTGTGGGTGGTCACCACCATGACCGTAGTGTCGTCCGGGTTCGAAACAAGATCCATTGCGCCGCCGGTGCCGAAGATGCGGCCGGGGAGCCCCCAGTTCGCGAGGTCGCCGAATTGGGAGACCTCGATCGCGCCCAGCACCGTGGTGTCCAGCTTTCCGGCCCGGATCAGGCTGAACGACTCGTCGCTCGAGAACGCCGAGCCACCAGGGGCAATGGTGGCCGTCTCCTTGCTTGCGTTGATGAGGTCTGGGTTGGCGTCGGCGGTGGTGCGCGGGAACGGCCCCAGGCCCAAAATGCCGTTCTCGCTCTCGAGCTTCACCTCGACGTCGGGCGGCAGGAAGCTTGGCAGCAGGGTCGGCACACCAACGCCGAGGTTGCAGTACGAGCCGTTCTTGAGCTCGAGCGCCGCGCGCTTGGCAATCCGGGTCTTGACGTCGTCAGTGGCACTCGTGCCGCCCTCGCTCTCTTGCACCTTGAGCACCTCGATGTGCTTCTCGGCCGTCGACTGGACCACGCTCGTGACGTGGATCCCGGGGACGTGCACGCTGTTTGGTGCGATCGCCCCAACCTCCACAATCTCGTCGGCCTCCACCAGCGTGACCCTGGCGGCCCTCGCAAACACCGCATTGAAGCTCGCCATGCTGCCGTCGAACCACAGATTGCCCTCGGCGTCGGCCTTCGACGCATGCACAAGCGCAACGTCCGCCTTCAGCGGGTACTCAAGCAGGTACTTAACGCCATCAATGACGCGGGTCTCCTTGGGCGCCGAGTACTTGACGGCCTGGCCGTCCTTGTTATGGCGCATGGGCATCTTGCCCTGCTCGACCCAGGTGTTGACGCCCGTGCGCGTGTAGAACGCACCGACGCCGGCGCCGCCCGCGCGGGCGCGCTCGGCCAGCGTGCCCTGCGGCGTGAGCTCGATCTCGAGCTCGCCGGTCATGAATTGGCGGACCATTTCCTTGACGCGGGCGCCGATGTACGACATGATCATTTTCGAGACCTGCTTGGTCTGGATCAGGCGGTCGACACCGACCCCGGGCGCACCGCCGTTGTTCGACACAACGGTGAGGTTCGTGAGCGCGGGCCGCCGCGCGATCTCGGTCAGAAACGTATCTGGGATGCCCGAGATGCCGAATCCACCGGACATGAGGGTCTGCCCGGGCTTTATGTGGCGCATTGCGTTCTCCAGGGTGGTGACCTTAGTGTGCGCGTAGCGCCGGAGTCCGAATGCTGTGCGGTGCATCGTACCTTGGGGTTGTTGGGTAACGATGTAGCAGCTGTGTATGCAAGAATGTCCGGTCTTCTCAGGCCCGATTTTATCAGTTCCGTGTTGACCGACTCCTTTTCGTTGGCTGCTCCTTTCGATGGCTGCTTTGACTTACTAGTTTTCAGCCTTCTGCCCGAGTCCCCAAGCGTGGGGAGAGAGAGAGAGAGCCGTGACTAACGAGAGTGATTGGCTCCACCACCGGGTTGGGCCCACGCATAAGGGTTCACCGACCGCATTACGGGTTTGTGCGGGCGATGAATGGAGTCAGCGTTGGCAACCAGTCGTCACAGTGCCAGTGGAGCCCCGCGCCCGAGCCTGCGCGCGTGATTGAGGCGCTCGACCCCGTACGCGGGATTGCCCTGATCACGGCCGGCGCGCACCACCCGCTTCCCGAGCTCGGCCGGCGGCTGCACGCGCCCCTCAGCGAAGTTCTCGCATCCGGCGCGGCCCTCGCACTGTCTGACCCGAGGAACGAGACGCACGATGTTGTGCTGGTCCGCAACAAGAAGGTCTGGCTGCTTCTGACCCCGGACACCTTCTACAAGGCCGGGCTCGAGGCCAAGAAAACCGACGACCGGTACCTCGCGGTGTACGACACCACCGTGCCCGGCAAGCGGCTGGACCGTTTTAACTGGGCGCTTGAAAACACCCTTGCTGCTCCGCAGGCGTTCTTCGTCACCACCGAGACCGCTGAGGCGACTGCAAGCGGCAGTGGTTCTGGCGGGGCAGAGAGCTTGGTGGAGCCGGTGCCTTTGCTGGTGCCGCCGCTGCACCCACCCGTTGGCAGTGACGCAAACGAGGAGGGGTTTGCGGATTGGGCCAATGGGGTTGTTGAGTGGGCCGGGCTTGCGGCCGCGTCGCCCGAGCTCCTGTCCGGGGAGCCTGTACTCGACCGAGCGATTGCCGACGGCTACGTCCCTGAGGACGCCGAGCTGCGTCGGGCAGCGGTGTCGCGGCGCACAGGCGTGTTCACCGCCGAGCAGGTTCTCGCGGTGTGGGCGGGCGTGGCGGACCAGGCGTGGGCGGTGATGTCTGTGCAGGGGTTTGAGCAGTTGCCCATAAGTGTGCGCAGCGAGAAGGTGCGCGGGCGCGGGGAGCTTGGCTACACGCTGGTGCGACATGGCCGGGAAACGTCGGTCTTCAGATATGTACACTAAATTAATTTGTTTTGATCGTAGACGTCGTGGGCAAAGTAATACAACATGCCACATCTCCGCACGGGCGGGCCCTCCATCTCCGTGCGGGCGGGCCATCACATCTCCGTATGGGCGGGTCATCTAAGTGGCCGTCTAAGTGGCCGTCTAAGTGGCCGTCTAAAAATGCCCTCCAAACCGGTCCTCTGATCGCGCAAAGCCTCGAGAGAACTCGGCTGCGGCAGCGGTCACCCGCGGCTGCGCTCGCCCTCGGGGATGTCGGTCATCTCGAGGAGATCCTCGGGCTCGTCTTCGAGATCCTTCTCGGCGTCGATGGCGTCGCTGCTGGTGTGGCCGACGACCTCGTGGCGCCGGAGCAGCAGCTTGCTGAGCTCGCTGGTCGGGTCGTTGTAGAGCTCGGTGAACACGCCCTGCTCGATGGCCTGGCCGTTCGAGCCGAGGACAATGACGTCGCGCGAGCGCGCGATGGTGGAGAGGCGGTGCGCGACGGAGATCGTTGTGGAGCTGGCGCGGATGAGCTTGGAGAGCGCGGCGTTCACAAGCATCTCGGACTCGCCGTCGAGCGCCGACGTTGCCTCGTCGAGGACGAGGATGGCCGGGCGCTTGATGATCGCGCGGGCAATGGCGATGCGCTGCTTCTGGCCGCCGCTGAGCTGGGTGCCGCGCGGGCCGACCTTGGTATCGATGCCGTCGGGGAAGTCGGCGAGGAACGTGCAGTTGGCCTGCCAGGCGGCGTCGATGACTTCCTCGCGCGTCGCGTTGGGCCGCGCGTACTGGATGTTCTCGGCGACCGTGGCGTTGAACAGCACGGGCTCCTGCGACACGACGCCGACGTGGCGGCGGAGGTCCCACGGCGACACCGTGGCGATGTTCTGGTCGCCGATGGTGATGGCGCCGGCGGTCGGGTCGTAGTACCGCAGCAGCAGCGACAGCACCGTGCTCTTGCCGCCGCCGGACTGGCCGACAATGCAGACGTTCGAGCCGGCCCTGATCGTCATGTTGAGGTCGTTGAAGATCTGGACGGCAGGACGGGTCGGGTACGAGAACTGGACGTGGCTGAACACGATGTCGCCCTTGGGCTGGCGCAGGCGGTCGCCGGTCATGGACGGCACGAACGGCTTTTTGTCGTCGACCTCGAACAGGCGCTGGGCGGCGCCGGCGCCCTTCATCAGCTCGCTGTAGAACGTGGCGATGCCCGACAGGGCGGAGCCCGAGTAGACCGTGTACATGATGAACGACGAGAGCTCGCCGAACGTGAGCGCGCCGTTGCTGACCATGGTGGCGCCGATTGCGAGCAGGCCAATCACGAGGTAGTTGCCGACGACCTGCATCATGCCGTAGTAGAGGCCCGACGCGTTGGCCTCGCGCATGGCGATGGCAAACACGTCGCGCAGCCGGTGGTTGTAGAGCCTGATCTCCTGGGTCTCGCCGCCGAACGCGCGCGCGGTGGCGATGTTGTTGAGCCGCTCCTCGCTGACGCGGGTGAGGTCGCCGAGCGAGTTCTGGAAGTCGCGGCTGATCTGCCGCACCTTGCGTCCGTACGCCCAGGTGCCGAGCATCACCGGCGGCAGGCACAGCGTGATGATGCCCGTGAGCTTCAGGCTCATGTAGCACATCATGCCGAGGCCCATGCCCGCGGTGAGCACCGAGCGCAGGCCGTCGGCAATGTTCTGCGTCACCGACTTCGACACGACGTTGGCGTCGGTGCCGAGCCGGCTGATCAGGTCGCCCGTCAGGTTGGCGTCGAAAAACTCGGCGTCCTGCTTCACAATGTTGCGGAACGTGCGGGCGCGCAGCTGCGTCACCATGCGCTCGCCGATCGACCGCATGAGAATGATCCGGTAGTACGTCGCCACCGAGCCGAGCAGAAATACCCCGGCCATCCCGGCCAGAAACTCGTTCAACGGCCACCCAAGCACGCGCTTGTCCGGGTTCGGGTCGTTCACGGCGTCGAGAATCTTGCCGATCAGCATCGGCAGCGACAGGCCGATTCCGGCGCTCACCACGAGCAGCACCAGCGCCCCGGCCAGCGGCCACTTCTCGCGGCCGGCCAGCGCCAGCATGCGCCGCAGCTCCTTCTTGTCCGCCTTCGTCGCGGTCTCCGAGCTCGCCGGCGCGCTGAGCTGCGACCGCAGATTCAGCGTCTGCGCCCGCTGCGCGCGCTCGCTGCGGCTGAAGTGCGAGTCTGCC
>JAKTRO010000059.1:0-50579 GCA_030579755.1 Entelexis gropengiesseri | reverse complement strand
CATAGTCGTCGGCGTAGCGGCCGCTGCGGCCGCCCGAGCCAGTGGCGGCGCCGCGGCCGTAGCGCGTGGACCCGCTGCGCACGGAGCTCATGTCGTCGTAGTCGTCGACGTCGGGCATGTCGTTGTAGAAGTCGTCGTCCATGTCGTCGTAGCCGACGTCGTTGCGGAACGCGCGCGAGTCGAGCACGCGGAACAGCGGCTCGACGGCGCGCGGCGCAGGGATGCGGCCCGCCAGAATCGTCTTGGCCGGCACCGGGCGGCCGTAGAACTTTTGGTTCGCCTCCTTACGCTCGACAAGAATCGAGCCCTCGAGCGAGATGCCGGCGTACAGACCCTTGGTTTTGGCGTAGCTGAATACGGTTGCGACGCCCTGCGTGCCTGCGGCGCCGGACGCCTCGCCGGCGCGACCGAGCGGGCCCGCGGCCAGCGACACATTACCGCCGAGCGTGAGCGTGCCCGCCGAGGCGAACGTCTTCACCGCCTCCGCGTTGTTGAGCACAAAAATGAAGTCGGTGAGGTCGGCGCCAATCATGCCGCCGGCGCCTGCTCCGGCCGTCATCACCGCCGAGGGCGGGGACCATGTACCGTCGGGCAGGCGGGCGACAATCACGCCGGAGCCCGCGCGGCCCGAGAACAGGAAGCCTGCGCGCAGCACGGTGATGATGCACAACCCCTTGGCGTTGTGGAGGACGTGCGGCGGAATCACCTCGGCATAGCTGATGATCTGGTTCGGCTTCACGAAGCTGGTGAGGATCTTCGCGGCCTTCCGCGACTCGCTGCCGAGCGAGCGCGGCACAGGATTGTTGATGCCAAAACCCATCCTTGGCGAGACTCTGGTGGAAGCGGCTGAGGTGTGCGACGAGTGGCTGGATATGTGTGGTTGTGGGGGCGCAGGTCAACCGTCGCTTCGTCAGCTCCGGCGGTGACGACCTGGGGCCAGGCGCCAGCAGCGCGCAGCGCGGGGGGGGAGGGGAAGTCAAAAGTGGCTCTGCTTATTGCTGGCCTTTACTGATTTTTTAGCAGGATAAAAGTGGACAGTTTGATTCTTTTATTGGCACGCGGGCGGCCGTTTGCCAAGATTCAGCGACTTCCGAAGCCTAAAACGGCGACCCATGTGATCGGTTGCTATCACTTGGTCACATGGCAGAAGAGCCTTTATTTCCGACACCAGGTGCCGACCGGCAGCACAAACGTCACACTTACATTTGTATGATGTGGACAGCTGCCACCAAGTATGGTGCAACGTCATAGGATACGGTAATAGGATACTAATAGGATACAGTCTAGTATTTATACGGATTCTTTAAGCGAGAAGGTGTGTCGTGGTATCTCCTCGCGCTGAACTGCACAATTATGGTTGTGAACAGCAATCGCAATCACACCGCTCGCGGCTCTTCATATTGACTATAACATGCATAATAACAGACCACCAGCTCCACAAATCCGTAATCCACCAAAATCAGTACAACCAGTCCTTGTACCGCTTATCCAGCGCGCAAATGACCGCAGGGTGCCCGAGGGGGTGCGATTAATGCGGCGAACACCGGCAAGCAATATGTTCATAGCCGGTCGGCGGCGACCCTTGCCGCACGGGCGCAGCGAATGGCAGGCTGTTGTGTCAGTGTAGCCTGTGTGGCTCCTGCGCCCTGCGCGCCCCTCAGCGAGGGTTTGTCAGCGCAGCTCGACCGTTAAGCTGGTCACGGGGTCTCGCTTGCCCAAAGATCGACTGCCCATCTAGATCTCCCGCAGCACCTTCTACTAATTGGTCGAGAGCACCAAGGATCACTGCTATGCGTGCTTTTCGTCAGCTTTCGCGGGTGCGGCCAATCCTCGCCCCATCAGCGAGGACCCCCGCGTCTTCTATGCTCGCTTGGGGCAGAACCCCCTCGCTGGCCCTCGCCAGTAAGCCGATTGCGCGGGCTGCCGTCGCGCCGCAGTTCGCTGCACGCCGGGCCTACGCAACCCAGCCGCAGCACGAAGGCGCTGGCAACGCCGGCAGCGGCAGCAGCACCGGCAGCGGCGCCAGCGGGCGCACTACCTACCAGTCAATCGTGACCTGGATCAAGCGGATCATCAGCGCGTCGCTGGTCATTGTTGCCGTGCCGGTCGGGTACACCCTTGCATTCTTCGTGTATGACGCGACCACCTATCAGGGCGGCCCGCTGATCAAGGACGTGAACATCCCCATCAACTCGCTGAACCTGAAAAAGGGCGGGCCCAAGAACCTGCCGATTGCTGACTCGTTTGTCGACGACGTTGAGCTGGGCCAGACCCCCGAGCGCCCGCGCCTGCTCATCCTCGGCAGCGGCTGGGGCGCCGTGGCCCTCATCCGCACCGTCGATACCACCAAATACAACGTCACGGTTGTTTCCCCGACTAACCACTTCCTGTTCACGCCGCTGCTCCCGTCGGCCGCGGTCGGCACGCTGTCTCTGGACACTCTGGTCGAGCCGATCCGCCACATCTGCCAGAAGCGCAACGTCCGGTTCCTGCAGGGCGCTGCCCACGACATCGAGATCAACGACCGCCTGCTCGAGGTCCGCACCGAGGGCCCCGAGGAAGGAACCGAGGAGAACTTCTACGTTCCGTACGACAAAGTTGTCATCGCTACCGGCGCCAGCACGAACACCCACGGCGTGCCGGGCATCGAGCACTGCTTCCTGTTCAAGACGGCAATGGACTCCGAGAACCTGCGCACCACCATTTGCAACCGGCTCGAGGCCGCGGCGCTGCCCTCCACCTCGGAGGAGGAGCGCCGCCGCCTCCTTAGTTTCGTGATCTGCGGCGGCGGGCCCACCGGCGTCGAGCTCGCGTCCGAGATCTACGATCTGCTCAAGGAGGACATGCCCAAGTCGTACCCGAACCTGCTGGTGAATCTTGCCAGCGTCCACATCATCCAGAGCCGCTCGGCCATTCTCAACACCTACGACGAGACCATCTCGAAGTACGCCATGGACCGCTTCCTCCGCGACGGCATGGACCTCCAGACCAACGCGCGGGTCAAGGAAGTGAAGCAAGACTCCGTCGTGTTCTCGAAGAAGAGCGCCGACGGATCGGAGCAGCTCTACGAGCTGCCCAGTGGGGTGACCATGTGGACCACCGGCGTTGGCCTGACCCGGTTTGTCCAGAAGGTCATGTCCCGTTTGGGCGAGAACCAGCATAACCGTCGCGCCATTGAGACCGACTCGCACCTCCGCGTCTACGGCGCCCCGCGCGGCGAGGTCTACGCCATCGGCGACTGCTCGACCGTGCGCACGGCCCTCGCCGACGAGCTCGAGCTGCTGATTCGCCGCCAGCTCAAGACCACGGTCACTGCCGACGACGAGTACGAGCTCTCTACGGTCGACGACTGCTTGGCCAAGGTCTCGCATAACGAGCCCCAGGCCCGCCAGCACATCCTCAAGCTGCGCGACAAGCTCCACAAGTGGCACAAGCCCACCGACCGCATCCATCTCGACCGCGTTATCCAGGACCTCAAGCGCGTCGACACAAAGGTCACCTCGCTGCCGGCGACCGCCCAGCGCGCGAACCAGCAGGGCATCTACCTTGGCCACAAGCTGAATCGGCTCGCCGCGGCCACGCCGAAAATCCTCGAGGGCGCGGAGGACGTCGACAACGCCGTCAACCGCCCGTTCATCTACCACCATCTGGGATCGCTCGCCTATATCGGCAATGCTGCTGTCTTCGACACCAGCGAGCAGGTCGGCTTCAACCTGTTTGGCGGCGTCTTCGCAATGTACCTGTGGCGCGGTGTCTACATGTCGCAGACGGTCACTGCCCGTGCTAGGGTGCACATGTTCTTCGATTACTTGTACCGCGGACTGTTCGGTCGCCAGATTTACTCCTACGACCGCGTGGCCAAGGGTCCGTTGGGCGACGAGAAGAACCAAAAATAACTCGTATATTCCCGGTTCAATCGAGATCGTGAACAGCCTAGCCTAGTCTGGCCTAGCCTGGCCTAGCCTATCCTAGCTCAGCCGCGCCCGCTCTTCCACCATTTTGGGAGAGCCATTGAAGGCGCCCCAGCGATCATAATTAGAGGGACTACACTTAGCAATTATAGAAAGCGCAATCGCGACCCATAAATACCATGTGTATCCCTGCCTCGGCTGCTAGTTTTTTATCATGTTGCATCCACTGGATATTAAAAAATATTAATGTCACACACAACACGGTGCTAAATGTTATCTATATTCAGGCTTGGTAAGGCCTCAAAGAAGCTCGTCCCCGGAATTGAAACTGTACTCCTGCGCACGGGCTATGCTGGCTTGTGATTTGTTCACGGCATCAGGCCGCGGAAGCACGGAGACCTGAGACTGGATCGCTGAATTAGCCTCGGGGTAAATGGATGACGACTCGGAGAAGTCCTCCGAGTACTCTGAGCCGCGGCGGTCCAGTTGGGGAAAGCTTTGATCGCGGGGTATTGCGAGTGGGCTGTCGTCGTAGTCCATTGGCGCCGGCAGGGGTGTGTGGCCTCGGCCGTTTTGAGGACCTCGCAGTGAGTGTATTTCAGTTGTGGCCATCGCCTCGCCCTGCGGATCTGTATGTAATGGGGTCTCGTTTGATTCGCCTGGTTGCTCCGACAGCCCGATATCGCGCAGAGCTGCCGCGGGAACCGGCTTTCTCACGGCGCTGTGGACTGAGAGCGGTTCCGGGGATTGTGAGAATTCGGAATTGAATGCTGATTCAGGGCGCACCTGCTGGCCAGAGGCAAAATTAAGTCCGTCCACGCTGCGCCGATCGGGCTCAGGAGGAAGGTCGTGAGAGGCGGTAGCCGACGAGGGAGTCGCATAGGCGTGACCGTTGCCAGAAATTGTTCCATTGCCAACAGATGACCCAGGTCGATGGGTTCTTCTTGGATCCAATGGTGGGGCTGCGCGTCGCTGGTCTAAGGATGCGGCGTGCGCAGCATGTGCAGCATGAACGGCAGGAACAGCCGCCGCCATGTCGTCGTCACTCATGCGCTCATGAGTGGGCCTAGACAGACTACCTTGGAGGGGCGACGTCTGCCCAGTGGACGGCAGGATCGGTTGGGCAACCTTCGGATATAGTTGGCGGAGGTCTTTCTGGTGCTGCTCGACCAGGTCGCTGACGATCCGCTGAAACTCCTTACAAAGAAGGCTCGAATTGGACGTGGCGCCGAGCCGCTGCTGGAGTAGCTCGCCCTTATCACGCTCGAGCGCGTCTGCGCGGGCCTCTATGGTCGACAGCAGCTGCTCGAAGTCTTTGCGGTCGCTTTCGTACTGGACGGCCAGGCGCGTCACATCCTCGAGCGAGCGGACCGTGCGGTCAAGCTCAGCACGTTGCTGACTGCTGTGGGCGCGCAGCTGCTGCATTGTGCTGCGCTCCGCCTCGATTTCGTGCCGTAGCTGCGCGACCTCAGCGTCGCGGCTCGTGTCGCGGCTCAAGTCGCGGCTCAAGTCGCGGTGCCCCGGGCTGCCCTGCCTATCGTTCGCCAGCACAGCTGAGCTGGTGTTGGCCGAACCCAGTGTGCCGCCCGCCTGCTCCAGCTCGCGATTGAGGAACGCTATTCTCTCCTCGCTGTGCTGGGCTTGAATGTGATAGGCCTCTGCTGAATTGCGCGTGTCCGTCAGCTCCCACATCAGGCGCTCGAAGGCGTTGGAGATGAACGCCACGTTGCCCTGCGGAGTCGGAGACATCATAGGAATTGCCTTCGATATGCGAGCCGCTAAGCTGCTGACCTCTTCCTCGAGCTGAGAGGTCTTGGCGGTGGCCTGCGACGCTTGAGACACCTGCGTGCCGCGCGACGAGGGCGCATGCTCTCGCACCGTGGCCAGCGACGAGTCCATGCCTATGCTGTGGGCAGACACGCCGCTCACGTTGCGTGAGTGTCGACCGGAATGTGGCCCGGGGCTCTGGGCGACCACCCAGCTCTGCCGCGGTCCTGGCGTGCTGGTGTTGCTCAGCAGGCTCATTCCGCTCGCGCCGCTCTGGATTCTGCGGTGGTTCGGCAGCGGCACTCCGCTCAATGCACGCGCCATGACCGCTGCATGGTGCTGGATGATCCGCCTGCTCACAAGCGCCTGGCGCTGCGACAGATCAAACCGCTGCTGCTCAAGGCTCTGAATTTTCCCGCTAGAGATCTCGGCCTCCTCGTCGGCCTGCATGCTGAGACGGTGCTGGCCTACGGTTCTGACCTCCATGTCGCCTGAGCCTTGTTCACCGCCGGAACTGCCAAAGATCTTGCTGATCCGCTTCCGTGTGCTCTTCCCCGGAGACCGCGTGGCCACCGACGGCGACATCGATGCCTCGCTGGGCTTGCGGTGCAGGCGGCTGAGGGAGCGCGCGGCCTCGCGCATCTTCACCTCGATGTCAAGGCGCGCAACCACGTCAGCAATGCGCTGCTGCAGCACGTTCTGCTCTTTGTAGTGCGCCTGGATCTCGTCGGCCGATAGTAGCTCGAAATCGCGCGTGGCATCAATCGCAGCGCTGAGAATGGGAGGCAGCTGCCGGGGCCCTGCATCGTTGTCGCCCGGGGACTGAATCAGCGTCGCCGGAGCATTCATATAGTCCCGCGGGTCCTGCACGGTCGCAAACCCATCGTACTCGCTCATTTGTGGTACAAACCCGATTGCCTAACGCGCTCGGTCGCCGGCTGCCTACGACGAAAGTTACAAAAACAAACGTGAGCCTGTGATCTGTTCCTTACCCTGAGTCGATGACGCCTAAACAGACGCCAGATCAAAACACCACCACACACGACATGCGTAACGAGCTGGCAGTGCTATGTTGCGGCGCTCGGCTAAATTCCTCTGCAAACTTGTATCTTTGCTAGAAAATAAAAGCAGACTTTGCTGGTGACCAGTAGGGCGGCAAGAAGTACTAACCACCGCCGACCTTACTCCTGTTGCATGCAGCGGATGCATGCAGCGGTTGGCTGGAAACTGTAAACTTATTCTGACAGCACTGCATACCTACGTGGTTGACGTCCAGACTCCAAACGCTTCATTGTTTTGTGAAACTCAAAGTCGTTGCTTGAAATCTAGCTGTTGAGAGATATTTTCGTTTTCAAAATGAAAAAAGGTAATGCAAATAAATTAATCGCGCTCTAAGATCTAGTTTACGACTTTCGGAAGTCCGAAAGCACCGGATAGATTGCTTCGAAGGCCTGGTAGATCTCTTCGCGCTGCTTTGCTCCAGTGAGAACAATCTTTCCAGAAACAAAAATTAACAGAACGATCTTGGGCTTGACCATGCGGTAAATCAGACCGGGGAACAACTCTGGTTCATAAGATGAGAAGATGCCGTGGCTGAACGCAAGGCCCTCTAGGCGAATTGGGAATTTTACATCGCATGAGCTGACGATGTTCTGAATCTTGAAATCAGTGAACTTCGCGTTGAAGCCCAGCTTTTGGATAATGCGGGCATACTTTCGGGACGCCAGCTTGGAGTCGTCTTCGCTCTTGGCGCCGGTAACCACCATTTTGCCCGATGCAAAGATCAACGCCGTGGTCTTTGGCTCGCGAATCCGCATGATCACCGCCGCAAACCGCTTAGGGTTGTACTCGGCGTTACGCGCATGCAGCGCAATCGTCTTCAGGTCGAGGCGGCATGCTAGGTTTACTGTTGCCACAATATTCTGTACAGTGGGGAGAATTCCGCTGGAGCCCTCTTCCTCTTTTGCGGCAACCGCCGCGCCTTGCTGAGGCTGCAGATCCAGGCTGCCTGCGCCATTGGTGGGAGCCTCTTGCTTTCCCACCTGGCTAAAGTCACCCGACGGAAACGACAGGCTAGTTGGGGACACGAACCTGCTGGCCTGTGCAGGCGTCGTTGGTGCGGCCAATGTGTCCATTGTGAGTCTGAGTCTGTCTGTGAGTGAGTCTGCTGTTAGGCAGTATAATATAAAAGGCGACCGAGGTAGTTCAACCTAATGACACCTCTTGTTTCGACTTTGTTTCTACAAATAAATAACGGATCAGTAACTTATGGCTGCGAACTGCGGGAAACCTGGCCGTAAGTTTGTGGAGTACTGATCCTCAGATAAAGGGTTGGGGTAGAAAGCAGTCACAAGGGTGGACTGACTCAGCAATGGGATATCGGAAGGCGTCGGGGAACTTCGACTCTTTATATATTCGCCGATAAATATTATTAACAAGGGCAAGGGTGAATGTCTACCTGCGCCAGTCCAATGCATAAAAGTAGCTAGAAACCTCCTTTTTCGAGGTTTGTGAGTGATCCGCTCACATCCGTAGCACTACATTGTTGGATCCACTTAAAGATCTGTATGATCCGCCGCATTGCGCGTTCGAAGCCTCAAAAAGAATTTTCTGCTGAAGATTAAAGTCACATTAGGGCTGGAAGGACAGCGTGTCACTTTCCAGATCAGTAGGTTTTTCTAGAAGTACCTCAGCCAAATGGGTATACGAGGCCCCCAAGACCGCGCAATTCAGCGCGCCATCTATATCCATACTACTGACTATGATTATCTAGCTGCGATGCTCAAAGGCCCCTCGAAGACTGTCGCCACTCCTGTCAAACCTCCTGGTTGGTGGCCAACGAGAAGTTCAATGATGCAAAACGTCAGCAAACTTAGTGCAGTTTGCATGAGGCTAGGGTATACCCTAGTCCATGACGTGGAAAGGAGACGTTGTCGGTATCATGTAGTTTTAGGGTATGGATCCGATGATAGCCGTATCACCTTTATACCTCTAGTGTATGTCACGTGTCTACAGCTAGGCTAGCCTTCTGATCAGTGGTTGTGTGGTGGTTGTTGGTGTATGGGTGTGTGTTCACACTCTCACCACAAACCGCCGTCACCAAAACTTTTTAAGATAGCTGTGCGGGTTCGCATAAGCGATCGTAGGAGCCCAAGGTGCTGGACTTTTTTATATAGCTCAGAGCAGGTGTTCTTATGCCTGAAGTCGTGGAGTACGATGGTGCAATCTTAAAGCATGATGCTCCAGCTCAGTCTCTCAGGGATAAAATCTCTATGAGCGATATGGGAACACGGCTGGTCCGTGACACTTTCCAATTACCCTCGCAAACGGCTAGCATTGCGCCATCTGGGGATTTTGCTGCATACGATGACCTTCTATCATTTGTATTCAAGTATTTTAGTGATCTACCGGATGAAACAATAGCTGCCGCAGCTGAAAGCGTCAACACGATCATGCATGACGACACTTTGAACAGCGAAACAAGGAAATCTGAAATTGAAGGCGTGTTCGGTGAGAAACTTACATCTTCTGAATTTAATGATCTCAACGCAATAACTCAGAAGCTGACCGGAGCGAGCAGTGGCTCTGATCAAAAAGATGCGCCAATCGACTTGCTGGAAGGTTTAAGCGACCAAGACGATGAACCCGAAGATCCTGAGCCACAAGACCTTGACAATACATTCGTGCCCATCGATGATCCGATTCGAGTTCACGATCATCCGCGGTTGAAGCCCCAAACCATCGACGCATCTTGGCTCGAGTATCAATTGCGTGACCGCGAGCTCCAAACCTCAGTTGACTCGGTGCTCGAGATTCTGGAGGCAAGCAACGACGTGGAATCTGCACTACTGACGCTCTTTGGAGCCCACAACGCTTCTCTAGTGGAACTGCTTTCTAGAAATGCTAGCATCGTTCTTTGGTATACTCGCCTAAACAGGGCTGAAACGGGGCCCGAACGCGAGCTTATTGTACAAGAAATCAACAAGAGAGATCTCAGCGTTGAAAGACTCGCTGAGTTGGACATGGAGGCCAAGATGCTCACTGATACCCCTCAAACGGTCGACTTGGCCGTGATTGGGAGACCCGTCGAAGTCAATGCAGCAACTCCTAATGTCAAGCTTCCAGAGGGCTCTACGCGGTTTACTACTGCCAGTTACGAGCAGTACAATGTCCCTGCAGTGACAGTCGCTAAACCCAATTGGCCGCTAAAGCCGGTAAAGGATCTGCCTGAGTGGGCCCAAGCAGCATTCCCCAACATTACGAACCTGAATCCAATCCAGAGCCGCTCTTCTGAGCCAGTGCTACAAACTGATGATAACGTACTGCTCTGTGCGCCTACGGGAGCCGGAAAAACGAATGTAGCCCTCCTGGCCCTGACTAAATCCCTGCACAACGGGCAGCGCGCCGTCTACATTGCTCCGCTGAAAGCTCTTGTCCAAGAGCAGGTCCGAACTTTTCAGAGTCGCTTGCCAAACTTCATCGTTGCTGAGCTCTCTGGTGACCAGAGCTTAACGGGATCGGAGCTTGCAACCACTGACGTTCTAGTGGCTACTCCAGAAAAGTGGGATATTGTCAGACGCAATCCAGCCAACTGGAGCCTTGTCAGAAGCATAGGTCTCGTTGTTATCGATGAGATCCATCTCTTACACGACCAACATCGCGGAAGTGTCCTGGAGAACATTGTGGCACATCATAATTGGAGCGAAGTCAAGCCGCGGTTACTGGGATTATCGGCCACCTTACCAAACTACAGAGATGTCGCTGAGTTTCTCCAAGTTCCTGATAACGGAATATTGTTTTTTGATGTGAAGTTTCGCCCAGTGCCCCTTGAACAAAAGTATGTGGGGATCACCGCCAAGTCCTCGTTCAAATTCAGGCAGGAACTTAATAATGCTTGTGCTGAGAAGGTCTCTGAGAGCTTGAGTCAGGGAAAGCAGACTCTAGTATTTGTACATTCTCGAAAAGAGACAGCGTCGACCGCTCAGATGCTAGAAGATCATGAGATAACTCACAATTTGATTTCGAAAGAAGAATTGGGGGTTCATCATGCGGGATTGAATCGCGCGGAACGCGCATTGGCTGAATCACGATTTCTCGACGGAAATATCAAAGTGCTCATTTGCACTGCCACATTGGCGTGGGGTGTGAACCTTCCAGCCTCTGTGGTCATCATCAAGGGCACACAGTTCTACGACCCAAGCTACGAAGGCTGGCGCCAATTACAACCCCAAGACGTCTTGCAGATGCTTGGACGCGCTGGTCGCCCCGGCTTTGACAGCGCGGGTCTAGGCATCATACTCACAGAGCATAGATACCTGAGCTATTTTGCCTCTATTGCGAATATGAGCTTGCCGATTCAATCTCATCTAATTGCTCGTATCGGAGAGTCTCTGAATGCTGAGATCTCTTTAGGAAAGGTTCGTTCCATCGATGAGGCCGAAACATGGCTTCATTACACGTTCTGGTATGTCAGATCGACAAAGGACCCGCGAGCGTATGGAATTCATGGTACCAGCAGCAAGGATATTGCGCATAGTGCTTTGCGCGAACTGGAAAACTTGAATGCTATAGTCTACGATTTTCCAGAAGTGCGTTCAACGTTCCAGGGACGTATAGCCGCCACTTTCTATATCTCTCCGAGCTCTGTGATGACTTACAGCAAGCAGCTGAAGCCTTGGTTGAACGAGGTTGATATCATCCGCATCGTGGCTCTCTCTTCCGAGTTTTCTTCGATTCCAGTTCGACGTGAGGAAAAAGCTGAAGTCGAAAGGCTATCGCATTTAGTTCCCATTCCGATAATAGATGAAAAATCATCCAGAGTTGCCAAAGTATCGGTGTTATTACAGGCCTATATTGCAAAGCTTACTCTTTCCGGCTTGGCCATAAGCGCCGACATGGTCTATATCGCACAATCTGCGTCCCGGTTAATCCGTGCGGTGTTTCAGCTATCCATTGCGCATGGTTGGAGTCGCTTGGCTCACTGCTCATTGCAGTTGTATCTCTCGGTAGATCGGCGAATGTGGTATGCTGGTCAAACCCCATTTCGTCAATTCCCTGATTGCCCGCAAGAGCTGATCACCCGCTCAGAGGCGCTACAGCTGCCATGGAATCGATATTTCGACCTTGACTCCGCAGACGTCGGTAATGCTCTACGTCTTCCGAGCCAAGAGCTCTCAGACTTAGCTGTCAATTTCTTATCTTGGTTTCCTCGGTTCAGCCTGGCGGCCAAAGCACGCCCAATCACTCGAACAATTTTGGAGCTTGGTATTGAAATTAAGCCATTGTTCGTGTTTAATGAGGCAATTCACAACGCCAGTGAGCGATTCTTTCTGCTAGTGGAGAATCAAAGAGGCACTATGCTGGATTGGAGAATGCTAAAGTTGAGCGATCTGCTCAAGCCCACTTCCAGGCAGCCACTCGTTTTCCTGCAAACAGATTCTTTTCCGCCGTTTCTCTTTGTCCGCTTGCTGAGCGACAGGTGGCTTCACGCAGACTATGCTGCCTCTGTAAGTCTACGGAAGCTCTTGGCACCAGCGAAGTTCTCGATGCCATTATCAGTGGCGGACTCGGACCTCGAACAGATGCAGGGTCGGCTGCCTGCTTTAGAGGCAAGATACCATATTGGTCCACTGCAAAAGTCGTTACTACCGTTGCTGTATGGCACAAGCCGCTCAACTTACGTGGGCCTGTCGGCGGGCACCCGGCGCGACATCTTCAAAGAAATGGTCATCCTGAGGGCCAAGGCATCCAGTGGGAGGAGCCTGCTTATAACCCCCAAATGTCCTGATTTGGTTGTTGAAGACTTGATAGCAGCCGGTGCGTCGCAATATTCAGTATCAACAGAGCTGAGCGATGGCGCAGACGTTGTTGTGATTGGACCAGTTGAAGCCGAAAATTTGACGCGTGGAGTGGGTCGAGCTCAGAAATTTCTATCAAGCTTTGAACTGATCGTATTTGACGACCTTGATCGGATTGGGCGGTGTGGCACTGAGAGGGCAAGGAGTGAGGCAGCTCTTTATGAGCTCGCAGTGACCCGGGCGGTCCAAAGTAATAAAGCTGCGAGAATTGTCGCGTTCGGGTTTACGCTTGCTACAGCAAGAGCTGTCGGGCAATGGATAGGAGCGCAGAAAAGTGATGTTGCTAACATCTCGTATGCGGGTCCCGAGATGCCAATGATTGAGGTTCGGCATTATGACGGTTCGATACCGCTTGGATTGCGCAGTGTCGATTTGAGCTCGGGGTCCGTTCTTTTCTTGGTACCCGGCGTGAAGCAAGCTCGGTTAGTTGTGAATGAGCTTTCAGTTCTCGGCTACGACGATGTGCTTGTCCTCACGAAGGGATGGGTCCCCGGCGCCATTCAAAAGCATATTGGACAGGATCTGATTGTAGCTACTACTAAGGCTGCAATAGCGACCCCAGCCACCTTACGTGCAGATAGGGTCGTATTATTTGGGGCCGGTGAATCAGGCTATGATGAAGGCAATGACGAGGTAGTGCCTCTGGTGGATGTACTGGAACTAGCGAGCCGAGCATCAAAGGAGTTTACAGTTTTCACGGACAGGCAGCAATACTTCGCCACATTTTTGACGGAGCCGCTACCACTGGAGAGCACACTGACACCGGCGGTCGCTGATGCGCTTGCGGTTGAAATTGCGAAGGGGCAAGTAACAAACCCACAAGATGCTGTGGATTGGCTATCGACGACCTACCTCTATCGACGCTTGCGTCAGAACCCCTCGTATTATGGCTCAGAATCGCTGGAAGATTATATTAGTGAGCTTGTGGAGAGTTCGTTCGAGGAGCTAGCCCGCGCTGGTGCCGTAACTCTGAATGAAGATGACCTTGCAGTTTCACCACTTCCTCTCGCCCACATCGTCGGTCACTACGGCGTTCTCGTGAATGATGTCACCGACAGTAGGTACCGGCCCAATATCGGGAGCTGGGTATCAAATGCCACACAGAATGTCCTCAGTCTTCGGGCTTTGGATGCACGAATAGACTTTGCAGTGTCACAGGGGAACTTGCGGGCCCTGTTTTCTGCCATTGATGCACGTCAGTCGCTGGTGCAGTCTGTTCCAACCAGCGCTTCACCCCTACTGCAGATCCCATACATTGATGAGACGGCGGTGGTCAGATGCAACGATGCTGGGGTGACAACAGTGCAAGACTTTGTTGCCGTCGAAGACGATGACCTCCGGAACGCGATTCTAGGGTTTGACAATGAAGATCCGCGGATGCTCGAGGTGGCAAACTTTGTGAACCATTTCCCGATTGTGGACATCACCAACGCTAGTGTTGCCAAAGATGTGGCAACTGTAGTGGTCGAACGGGATATAGAAGAGGACGACGAGGTGGCTGTTGTTGCGCGAGGGATCCCATCTCAAGTTGCGAGTCAAGAGCTTTGGTTCGTCGTGGTAGGTGATCTGCATTCGAATACTATCCTAGGTTTCAAGCGACTGGAAATTCGGCATCCTGAGACGCTTGTTGAGCTCGAACTATCGCCCAGCGTGCCTGGAACGTCAGCGCTACCTAGCACGGTTTGGTTGATGTGCAGTAGCTACATTGACGCAGATAAAGAGTTCGAAATAGTTAATTGAGATTCTGTGCGTGTAAATTAGGTTGATAAACATCTATGGCCTGGATCTGCAAGGCAATGACGAACCCTTGGACCTAGGTCAGTGGAGGGTGGGACTCGAATCGCGGCGCACCGCGCTACTTGGCAGCAGGACTGGAGTGTTTCGAGAATGTCTGAAGCCAGTGCCGAGCTGCGTCAGCGCCATACGAGCCAGCAGCACACAGAAGAGTCAGAAGTTCCGGAGAATCCTGTGGCTAAAGATCCCCCCAGCAGTGTGACGCAGTACGACTCGGACCAGGCGTTTGTCGGCTTTTTCTCAGCGATCCTGAACGCCACATCAAGTTTGGTGATCGGCTTTGTTTACGGGCTCCGCATTCCTGGCACTGACGAGCTTTTTGTTCTATTGAGGGCAATTGTCGCCGGCGTCGCAGCTGCCGTGTGTGCTGGCGCAATCTCGTGGTACCAGCCCGATATTGGACTGGCAGTACTTGGCGGTACGTTCCTGTCGTTTGTGATTCTCTATGGTCTGCTGCTCTATTTGGGCGAGGAAGCCGAGCCGATCGAGATATTCTCGCGGGGATGGGCCGCCTGCAGCGCGGCGCTATTTGTCGCATTAAAAATTAGGAATTGGAAGCAGTCGAGAGGTAATTAGAGCCGCCCTCCCCCCAGTGGGAATAATACTTGAGCGATTATATCGTTATGTTTATGTTTGTACCGCGTCGCGGTTGGCGCAGCCCGTTCACACCCGCACCCTCTGCCCATTCACGAGACACGCACGCGCATGCGCACGCGCTCGATGCGGGGATGATGACGATCAATTATTAACCTCATCGCCGAGGATCCGCCGAGAATCCGAGCAGCAGGGCCGTGCTCCATTCCAGCCAGTCTCAGTTAAGGGTGACCACAGTGATTCTGAGCCATGGCCTGGTTTGTTTACTCCATTTAAAGCCGCCAACGCGCCGGCCACCTCTCGGAGGGCGCGGAATGGCCTTCAGCGCGCGCGCCACGTGCTCATGCAGCCGGCCGGGGAGCAGCTACCCCAAAAACGATCACATGCGGCGTTATGGCTTGCGATTGCCACCCCAATACAGTGTCACATGCACCGCCGACAGGGCGTCAATTGCATGTGAAAGCAGCATGTGCGTGGGTCGAGATTGAGGCCGCACCGATAATCTCACTATATAAGCCCGAAAGAGACCGGTGGGCCCGGTTTACCCAGCATTCCGACCTTACTCACGATGGCCCGTAACCTCGACGTGAAGACTGCCACCGCTCCCCTGCTTGACTTTGTGCGTGAAAAGGCGCCCATAAGCCTCACGCCGGCTGTATACAGGTCTGCCAAAAGCATCGCGTTCAATCCTATCTTCTGGAACGTTGTTGCCCAGCTTGAGTTCCGGACGCAGCTCGTGTCGAAGGTATTCGGCGGCAGGACCCTGGCTGTGTACCTGTTCTCGATTGCTGTCTTCAGCCTCGGCCTGCTCCGCGACTACTTCTACTACCAGGCGCTTGAGTCGCAGCCAGTGGCCCCGCTGCTCGACAGCGAGTGGGTGCGCCTCGCTGGATACGCGCTGACCGGCGTGGGGTCGGTGTTCGTAGCGTCCTCAATGTGGGTGCTCGGCGTTTCCGGCACCTACCTCGGCGACCACTTCGGGTTCCTCAAGGACAGCCGCATCACGAGCTTCCCGTTCAGCGTGGTGGACAACCCGATGTACGTGGGATCCTTCCTGGCCTTCACGGGCACGGCTTTGTACAAGGCGAAGGCGCTCGGCGTGGTGCTCAGTCTGTTCGTGTGGATCATGTACCGCATTGCGCTGCGCTTCGAGGAGCCGTTCACCGAGAAGATTTACGCCCAGCGCGAGCTCCAGCGGAGCAAGCGGGAGGTCTGAGTATGTAGCATTAGAGTTATAAACGACGTATCTTCTGCCTAAAAAGTATATAGAGTCTCAGCTTCTATCTGTCAGTGAGAAATGGAGAAATCGCCGCATTGCTACCGTAGGCGCCAGAGAGATTGTTGTCGTGGTAGCTGGGTCGTGGTAGCTGGGTCGTGGTAGCCGTGGTATTAGAGGCCGTGGTAGTAGAGGCCGTGGTGACCCTCGACGCGACTGACTTCGAAGGTTAGGGCATCGCACCCCCAGGAGTCGCGAGTCCACCGCTTGGAATCTCGCTTCGCAGCCGGTGGTAACTGCCTGTGATATCTGCACTCTGCCTATGCCCAGAGAAATTATCACTATTGGCACCGGCCAGTGTGGCAACCAGCTTAGCTCCAGCTTCTGGGAGCGGCTATGTGACGAGCATGGCATCCTGGCCGACGGCACGCTTCGGCAGTCCGAGCCGCTGTACGACCGGAAAGATGTATTTTTCTACCAGAGCGACGACGCACGATACATTCCGCGTGCGTTGATGCTAGACTTAGAGCCCAGCGTCGTCCACAACATCCAAAAAAGCGAGTTCGGCGGCATCTACAACCCTGAAAACGTATATACCCCCAAAACTGGCGGAAGCGGTGCCGGCAACAATTGGGGCGCCGGCTATACGTTGGGCGAGCAATCCTTGGAGACGGTGATCGACATGCTCGACCGCGAGGCCGAGAACAGCGACTCACTCGAGGCGTTCATGCTCATGCACTCGATTGCCGGCGGAACGGGCTCGGGAATGGGGTCCGTGCTGCTCGAGCACATGCGCGACCACTTCCCTCGGACGCTGCTGCAAACAGTGTCGGTGTTCCCCAGTACAGGGGGACAGGGCGGCGACGTGGTGGTTCAGCCCTACAACAGTCTGCTGTCGCTCAAGCGACTGGTCCAAACAGCAGACTCGGTGATGGTATTCGACAACGACGCTCTTTTACGCATTTACTCGGAACTACTGCAGCTGCAGCTGGGCGGTCAGTTTGACCGCAGCAAGAGCGCGGCACAGACGAACGACCTGGTCTCGACGGTGCTGCTGGCGGCTACCTCGACGATCCGGTTCCCTGGATACCTCTACAACAATCTCACGTCGGTGCTTGCGTCGCTCATCCCGGTTCCGGCATACCACTTTCTCTCAGCGGCTTACACGCCGTTCTCCATCCGCGGCCAGGATGACCGCCAGGGGTTCCCTGTGCGTAGGACTACGATCAATGGAATCATGAGCCGTCTCGTGCAGAGCAGGTACTCGCTCATGTCGGTCACTCCGTCGGCCCTGAAGTCCTCACGGTACCTTGCTCTGCTGCGGGTCATCCAGGGTGAAATCGATCCCCTCCAGTACCGCAAGAGGTTACTGGCCCTTCGCGACCAAGAGGATATCCAGTTCGCGCCAATGTTTGTCGAGAGTGTACAGTTGGCCCTGGCCAAACGCTCGCCCTTTGATGAGTCCCCCAACCGCTTGAGCGGGCTCGCGCTCATCAACAGCACCAGCGTGGCCGACGGTCTGACCCGCGTGCTCAAGCAGTTCAACCAACTGTATGTGCGCCAGGCATTCATTTCAGAGTACCGCAAGCAGCCGATGTTTGAAAACGGGCTCGAGGAGTTTGATGATGCAAGAGGCGTGGTCACTGATATCGTGCAAGAGTACAAAGCTATGGAAACAGCTGCCTAGGACCAGATCAAGCCTTCATCTTCTTATACAGATTAGCTTTTTTTATTATTAGTGAAAGCCAGTCTTTCTGGCCCTGGACGATGGCTGTTGCGTAGATTTACACTGCCGCCCTTGCTGGCCCTCAATATATACCTCTCTCCACAAAAACCTCGCGCTCCTCGCGCGCCTCAGCTGCTGGCGGGGCGGCTATACACTTCGCCTCACGTGGTAAGAGGTCAGACTTATGGCCGCCAATCTCCGACACCTGAAGAATATGGCAGCTACATTCGCAGAACCCGTCCGCGTGGGCATCATTGGTGGCACCGGGCTTTACAAGCTCGATGGCAAGACCAAAACCGAGGCCGTGCTCGATGTCAACACGCCTTGGGGCGAGCCGAGCTCGCCTATCACGATTGCCCGCACTGATAAGGGGAACCTGATTGCGTTCCTGTCGCGCCACGGTGTGGACCACCAGTACACGCCGTCGACAGTACCCTCCCGCGCGAACATCGCCGCGCTAAAGAGCCTTGGTGTGCAGACGATCCTGGCGTTCAGCGCTGTTGGCTCGCTGCGTCAGGAGATCGAGCCGCGCCATTTCGTGCTGCCTAACCAGGTCATCGACCGCACAAAGGGGATTCGCCCGTCGTCGTTCTACGATACTGGGTTGGTCGGCCACGTAGGCTTTGGCGAGCCCTTCGATCCGCCTTTGAACAGCCTTCTCACCGAGCTCACCAAAGATGTCCTGACCGAATCGGGTTACAAAGTCCACTCGCCGAAATCTCTCGGTCGCGATGTCACGCTTATCTGTATGGAGGGCCCGGCATTCTCCACCCGCGCAGAGTCTAACATGTACCGCTCGGTCGGTGGTGATGTGATCAACATGTCGTGCTTGCCCGAGGCTAAGCTGGCCAAGGAGGCCGAGATCAGCTATCAAATGATCTGCATGTCGACCGACTATGATGCCTGGCGCGAAGGCGAGGAGTCTGTGACCGTGGAGACCGTTGTGAGCAATCTCAACGCCAACGGCGCCTCAGCAAAGCTTGTCTTGGCCGCAGTTGCCGACACGCTCGTGGAGAAGACCACCAGCGGTGAAGTTGGCAGCAGCCTGAAAGGCTCGATGAAGTTTTCGGTGAGCACAAAGCCCGCAGCCCAATCGCCAGAGATGATCGAGAAGCTCAGCTTCCTGCATCCAGACTATTACGGCACCTCAACGGGTGGTAAAAAGTGGAACTAGACTTTTATAGAAACAATCAACTTCTAGCCTTCTTCGCAGCTAATCCCTTGGTTCTATGCAGTGGATCTCTGAAGAGCAAGCTAGATAGAGATAAAAATAAAAAAGAAACTCCGATGCAGGGAATCGAACCCTGATCTTGTCGGTGAGAGCGACACGTCCTAGCCATTAGACTACATCGGATCTTGTTAATATTCTGGAGACACGTGCATGTATATTGACGTTTCTTGCCATGGAGCAAACGAACTGCTAGAAAGAGAGCCATCAGATGTGCTCTAAGATAGTCTAGATCCCTGGAGTTTATAGAGCCCTAATTTAGCTTCGATTCATTCTAAGAATTTGTATAATGAACTCAGCTCCCAGCGAGAAGTATGCAACTGGAGCCGCAAGTAGCGCCAGTGTCTATCAAACGCACGTCAAGTGGGCTCCTCTCAGGAATAAAGCCCCTTGAGAGTTGAATCACCTCTTTTCCAACAGCGCTTGAGGTGATTGGCTATGCCGTCATGTCTTAATGATGAAGAGTGTTCTATCAATTTCAGCTCGTATGATAGACAAATACCTTACATAGTTACAACCGAAGTTCAGGGATAATCGACTGCCGCACCAAAAGTCAGAAATTATAGCGAATGTGCAATTCACCAGATACACTCGACATGAACTCTCAACATGAACTCCCGAGGATTCAAGTATAGGTTCATATATATTGGGGCGAGGCTCAAGACAGTCGCTGCTTGATGTTACGTCCACACTAAACTGTGCTAACGACACTAAGGTTATACGAAGGGTACGTAACATGGCTATGTCCGCCTCGCCCTGTTAATATAGATGCTAATCATGGAACTGCGACTAGTAGCGTCCTTGAATGTGGCCTATTAGAATCTGCGAGCCAACCTCCGCTTAGGTGAACATCGCAACGAGTTTCCACTGTGGCCAAAAAAAAAACAGCCTGACACGCAGTTCAGGTAAATGCCGTTCCACTATTTCAGAGCCGGTGGGCTCTCGTCGGGTACTCGCAATCGAGGATCATACTTATAATCTTCGTCGATCTGCCTGGGCTCCAGTACCCCTCTGGGTCCCCGGGATTCAATTGGGTTGGGATTTCCACAATTCGTTGTTTGCTTTGGCGAGAAACCGTTTCGGCTGACAACCTTCATTGCTGGGGCAAGAGCTGTCGGAGAGGGATGAGAGGGATATACTATCGTTTTGTTGAGGCCCGCAACAGATTGGAAGCCACCTCGTAAGAGTAACACTTATCATCCTATTTTCCGGGAATTGCTAGGCGTTATTGCGGCAATACAAGTTACTCGGGGGAATGAGAAAGCCCACCGCCCACAGGAAACGACATTATGTCAACGAGACCACCAAGGAGCGCGCGGAACGAGGTTCCCGGATTTTAATACTTGAATCTTATGATTCAGCACTCGCTTTTGTTCTTGACCACGCTTGTACCTTGCTGTTCCGCCCACCGGGTGCTCAATCTACACATGCTTGTTACATAATCCAGATAAGATAAAGAAAGAGGAGGGCCTCGAAGTTTAGGTTTTCTTTTCTTGGTTGAGCCGGCTCTTCTACTTGATAGCGATTCTGATTTGAAGGCCGGGGTCTGAAAAAGACTCTCTAGGCTGAAGATTCTCGCGGGCACCATGAGCGCCCGCAATATAGACCCAGACTATATTCCCGGAACGGACGCAATCTTTGGAAAAGAGTTTGAATCTGACGAGAACTTAATCCGAGATGGCGAGATCGTGCTGGTCCCGCAACCAACGATTAGTCCAAACGACCCGTTGACCTGGTCGAAGACCCGCAAGGCTGTCCAGCTTGCGATGGTTCTAGTTTTCACCGGCTTGACGGCAGCAACGTCGAACTCGTGCGGGGCGGCCGAAGACGGCATCCAGACTGACCATCCAAACATTTCCGACGACGTATTCAACACAGGTGATGGCGTTCTGTTTCTGGGCATCGCATGGTGGACCTGGCTGAGCGCACCGAGCGTATACCTGTACGGCTCTCGACCTGGGTACTTGTTTGGAGCGGTTCTGAGCTGCGTTGGGAACGCGTGGTACGCCAACTGCAAAACTGTTGGCGATGTTGTATGGTCGCAGCTGTTTATAGGAGCGTCGGAAAGTGTGACAGAGGCAGTTGCCCAGCTGTCTATTACCCAGGTGTTCTACCAGCACCAGGCAACCCATTTCATAGGCCTTTACGTGTTGGCCATTTCGGTTGGAACGTTTGTGGGCCCTCTTGTCGGCGGGTTTGTAGCTGACAACATCAATTGGCACTGGGTAGGCTATGTCGGAGTGATCTGCTCCGGGTTTGTAGGCATCGTGCTGTTGTTCTGTTTAGAGGAAACATACTTCGATAGATCGCACTTCCGCACTCAGAACTACAGTGAAATTGATGCGGCGCAAGCCGACGGGGTCCAGGAGCTCGGAGATCAGAGTGACGAGTCTTTTTCCTCGAAGCACAATAAGAAAGAAATGTCTCACGCTGTAGACATTCACCCGAATCAGACAATGGCGTCTGTCCGCCCCGATATTGTTCATGAAAACAAGCAGGAAGTGGCAGACAAGCCCAAGACGTACTGGCAGCGCATCCAGCTCATCACACCGGCTGCTAATGTGAGGGGGTTTGGATTCAAGCAGTACTTCATGCGCTTGATCCTCATCCTTCGGGTCCTAACCTTTCCCCCAGTCCTATGCTCAGGCCTCCAGTGGGGCGCTCAGGACGCCTGGCTTTCGTTCTACATCGATCTTGAGGACGATTACTACTATGACCCCCCTTGGAACTACTCCGATGCGGCAGTGGGAATCATGAACATTCCATGTCTTATTGGCGCTGCCATAGGCTGTGTCTATGGTGCGTGGTTCTCCGATTGGTTCGTTCTATGGATGGCCAAGCGTAATAATGGCATTCGCGAGGCGGAAACGCGCCTTTGGTGCTTGCTTCCAGCTGGTATCATTTCTCCTGTTGGAATGTTCCTACTCGGCATTGGCACGGAACACAAGTGGAAATGGTATGCGCCGTATGTGGGCCTGGGTATGATTGGCTTTGGCTGGGGTTGCTGCGGGGACCTTTCGATGAGCTACCTAGTTGATTGCTATCCCGAAATGGTCCTCGAAGGTATGGTGGGTGTCTCGCTCATCAACAACAATATCGCCTGCGTATTTTCGTTCGTGGTTGATCGTTGGATGAACTCGATCGGACCTCAAAATACATTCATTTCGATCGGCGTCTTGAACTTCTTCTTCGTCTTCATGAGCTTGCCGATGATCTACTGGGGCAAGAGCTGCCGGAAATGGACGAGGGGGATGTACTATCGTTTTGTTGAGGCCCGCGACAGCCTGGACGCCCCCCAGTAGTAGCAGTACCTATCATTATAGCATGGACCTCCGCCTTTCCGTGAGGGCGCATTTCATAAGAGTAGATATCAAATCAAAGCCTGCTTGAGATACATGTCATATTAGAGATAAATAAATAAATATGGGACTAGACCAGTCTAGCGTACGAGCCCGTCAAGCTCGCTCAAGCCGAGCAGCTCGGGTGAAGAGAAATCAGCCCAGTCGAGGTCTTCAGCTTTGTCTTCGTTCGACTCGGGACCAGCCTTCGAGTCGGTGTCCTTTGCAGAGAGCTGGTCTACGTGTTTCAAATTCAGCGCTGCGGATAGCGCATCAAGGCCCAAGGCGTCATAGTACAGATTGAAACCCATGGTCTTCTCGGTGTTCCACTTCGATACTTTCTTCGGCTTGGCAATGAGGCGTTCCTGTGCACCGCCCGGTCCGGCCTCAGACTTCGGCGTCTCGTCCCCAGCCTCTGCTTCTTGACCTTTAGTCTGCGCTCGCTCAGCTCGCTCTGCGATAGTTGTCGTGAACGTGTCGGGAGGGGTCCCCGGGTTGTCTGCTGGCTTGGGTTCCACCTTGTTGCTAGAAATTCGGCGCTTTTTCGTGGGTGGGGTGAATTCCTTGCGGTTGATATCATCTTCCTTAGGTGTTAATGGCTCATCGAGGTCCGCCAGTTCGTCACCGCTGCTGCTTATGTCATCGACCACGCTCGACACCTCTGTCTGAGCTCCCTCTCCGTTCGGGGGCGTGTACTTGTACACCAGTCTTCGCGGCACTTCAGCGCTCTGGCTTCTGGTGAGCGGAAGTTCCGAGAGTTGAGAGGGTGTTGGTGTGGCCGAGTCCCCATGACACCGGCGGAAAATTGCGTTCAGCTTAGAGGAAAGGATAGAGGACGAGATACCGTCGAATCCGGGGTTCTCTGCCACTTCCTTATCGAGAGCTGCTGCCAGCTCCTTGGTGGTCATTCCATCAGTGCAATTGCTGAGGATTTTAACGCATAGCTGCACAAGCGTCGAATTCGAATCGGACGCCTGCTGGGAGGGGGCGGTGGCAGACATACTCCTTGCTTCAATTGAGCGATCGTTACCAACTCGGTTAATATGTGTCCTAACCGTTAGGTGTAATATGCCGCGAGGTGGGACGTACGTTTGTTTTAAGTCGTGTGATTGTAGTTGTGTGACTTGTGTGACTCTTGAGTATGCATCTTTCAGTGGGTACGGGTTCGCGCTGCCGCGCTATTTTAGGTTTATGACTAACACACAAGCAGCAATCTCCACTCCAGTACAGCCTCTTTCTTTCACCAGCGCGATTAATTTAGATTCAGAAAAACCGCTTCTTATAATTGCCTGACTGCCTGTATAAGTGCTTTGTAAGTGATTTCGTTTGTTGAAACTCGGCGTATTTTGGAAGCCGTATAGTATGTAATATTCTAAAGTTATCTCCACAATAAATCCGTTGCACTGCCTTAGAGTTGACGCCTATATGTGTCAGCGGTATTTCGCATAGGGTCAGGGTCTTGCGGAAATGATACGCCGCCTCCAAAAAACTGTGTCTTTACTTGTGACATTGAGCGAAAAGCTGGACTTTACACAATTTAAACTGTTGATTACATGCTCATAGAACGAAGGCGCACAGCCAGCAAAGTTTCTTTTTTCTCTATTTCGGAGAGTACCTGTCTTGTGGTCGTTCGCCTAGTGACGTGGCATTACCAAATTGAAATTTCAATGTAAGGGTAACGTGCGATGAAGTCATTAATAATCATAAGCCATTCGTCATATTCTGTGTGCGCACGCTGTAGATATTGCAACTCGTTCGCAGACTTGATATTGGTTATGAACTGGTACTATAGAGTGATACCAGAGCGTATCAACTCAGCAATAAAAAGCGCTCATAGCACCACTCCTCTAGCATATTCTGAGTATTTTCTTTTAGAGCCGCCTATTGGCAGAATTACCCCTACCCAATGTGTCTCAGTGATATGTCAGCTCAGACAGTCCAATAAGGTGCTGCGGATGACTGCAGCAAAAATGATAGGGCCTCCAGCACCTGATCGCATGAACCTTGATGGCATTCTGCTATCGCTGGCGCCACAAGTTCGTCAAGCAATATGATATGGTCTGTATACTTGCGTGGACTAGCGTCAACAACCTTTGAGTGAAAATCAGCTACCAGCTTACTGCTTCGAGGATCGTAATTCGTCTAGCGAAATCATCCAGCTAGGCTGAACACGTGATAACATATAGTTGATAGACTACCGACATCACATGCCAGCCTGCCAAGTCGGACGTGCGTTGCAATATCATTCTCCACAAATATATCCCACGTGTGCCGTGTTCCAAGCATAACCAAAAAAAGGTCACATAGGCTTATGCCGGAGCCAATGCTTTAATTCGTAAGTTCATTTATTGTTTCACGAAATGTTCGTCGAATTAGCCTGGCTGTGTGGCTGTGTGGCAAGCCCCTTAGCCCACCACCAGCTCAACTACAACCTATTTGTTCAAAGGAATCCACCAGCGACCTAAGCACCTATCGTTACGTCATTACATGTGAAGTTTAGATGAGGTCTGGATGATTTCCGCTGATCGTGCCAAGCCTTTGTTTTTTTCTAATCGAGCTGCCGCTGCCAGACGCATATGAAACCCTACCCCCGTACATTATCACGCGCATACTGCCGTTGGGCCGCTCAGATGAAGCAGGCAGCACTTTTCGCTTTGAGTATGATTCCAAAATTCCCGACTAAAGAAAGCGCAATATGAACATCGAAGCTCTATTCGTATACTCGTGATTTCGACCCGATGTACCTGACCGCTATCGTGTTAATAATAATATCAATAATTATCTTGCTTGGATGATAATTATGACCATAGCGAGGCCGGATTATCCAACCAACTCCCGATAAGTTGAGCTTTAACAAAATAAACTATCATGGTCTTTGCGAAATTTTTTTATACCTGCATGATTACAGCGGCTTACCTATCAGTATATATATTCGTTCCGTAATAGTATGGCTCTGCCTCCGCAGTCCACTTTGCTTTGTACTCGCCACCGTAAGAACGGTATCCTGGCGTGAAAACAGGAGAATACGACGCAAAAGGGTCATGAGGAGACAGTGGAACAAATCTCACGCTCGAAGGGCTCGAAGCTGCCGTACTGTCAGGTGTGTTCAGACCGATATCAGACACTGGCGTGATACTTCCGACGCTTTGCTGCATGAAGCGATTCTGCATCGGTGTCTGCATACCCTCCTCAGCGGCAAGGGACGCTGAAGCAGTGACCATGTAATCGCTGGCAATTCTATATGTGTTCTCCTGTTGCATCATCTGGAAGAACTCACTGAAATAAGCAGAGACGTTTCCTGCACTTTGGGTTGAGTACCGCGCAGCGGCCTCGGCTGGTGGAGTGGATGTGACAGCGACCAGCGTGTCAAAGCACTCCTTGATTGTCCCATTGGGAAACACAGGTTGCCAGTTCCTGCCTCCCAGTACATCCTGCACCAGGGTACTAAGAGCCACTGAAGACGCAGCTATAGTACTTGGCAGAAACCCTAAGGTGGCCTCTTTGTCGAAAAGGGCGCACTCGCAAACATAGCGAGCCATGGTTCGGCACATGTTATAATCATCGGCGTTGAAGTAAGCTTCCCCTAGCTGACGAGCAACATCACCCACGCTAATATCCACGAAATCGAAGCTGATAGGCGCTTGCACCGTCCACTCGAGTGAAGTGAGAACATGCCATTCCATTTCGCGAAACATGTCTTCACTATAAGCGTGTGCGCATAGATAGCTAAGGGTGCTAATGGTCGGGACTTTGTTTTTGTCGTCTTGAGCCTTAGAGGCGAGCCACAGGCAAACGCAGCCAACCAGTTGGTAATGCTTGCCAATAACTTGACGACACGACATATAGCGATCAAGAATAGAGATTCCAAGCATGAACGACTCCGGAAGTAGATCTAAGGCCTGCTGCGCCTGCATTAGGAACTCCAGCAGCGGCTCTCGAATATCCCAGTCCACTTGAAACTGGCTTTCTATGAGGCGCCGGCTAGGGAACTTGGCGACCTCTTGAGTGCGCATCGTCTCAAGTATATCGTATTCAAGCTCGGCCAAAGCCAAGTGAGCCGCACCGTCAACAAGGCATGGGGTCGTTGTGTGGTCGGGTGAAACCATTTAGCACACCAATAAAAAACGACAAAAGAAAAATTTCAATGAGACCTTTCGATTAAACTCGCCAGAGCAACTGCCTGCAATGCCCTCAACCTTATTAGACCGTTGATCTACAACAGTATCAACCTGCCACCCGACAATTTTTCCACCTAGGCCAACTAGCAAACGCTTACCACCTCCACAGACTGACCTGAATCACTCGGGAACTTAGGAGCGTTAGTATGTGCGAGGATATCCTTCCACCACTTAAATCAACCTCTAAATCCTGAGCGGGGTTGACAGAAGACGGTCGATCGGGTTCCGGGGGGTATATATTACCTGAGCCCTTTTCTTTGCCTATCACCGTATGCAGGGTCAAGCTCCAGGATTCTCTAAAGCTTGGCTTTGTATTACAGATCAATCTCTCTTATGCATGGACTGCATGACGTGGGTTGTGACACAACCCCTTAGCTTCTGGAAGAAAAGTGGGCTCGGTAACCGGAGGCCAACTTCCCGTGATAGTTGCGCAGTGCTTCGGCTCCACTAAGGGTAAAGATGCCCCATATTTTCTGAATCTTTACCTGGCTTAAGCTTCTTACCGTAGTGCTGATGTTTAGTCGACACAAGGACCTCCTTCCAATTAATTACGAGGTTCAGGTCAATAGGCGAGGGCACGGAAGATTAGATAAATGCGGAGTAATCACGAGAAAATGTATGCAACATGCATAGCCTGACAGCTTTAATTTAATGACTAAGATATACCAATTTACCGCTAGCGCCCGCTAGTGGTTGACCCTGATATGAAATGATTAAGATCTGCACTCCCTGGCCCAGGAAGAGCCGCTCCGCTCAAACCTTGCCACGACATCGGGTAAAATACGTAGCCCACGTTCAAGGAGAAAATTGGAGAATATAGCTTACATTAAGTATCAGAAATAATATTACCAGTTTTTAATGAATATCGGTCGTACCACGATCATCTGATTTGTAGGTTCAGCCTTCTGGTGAGGCCATGGCCGGTATATAGTATGCAGGTATATGCACAGTGGATCGACCTTTATGCAAGGGAGATGGATTCAGCAACACGTGACCAATATCATTCTACCTCCGTGTGTGATCCCGCTCCTGTTGGCGTCTTTTTGACTAAGCACAAGGGCGGCAGGTTGCTGTTATAGCATACATGGGCGATACACTTTTTGAGGCGGCTAATAAGCAGTACAGCAATCGACTTTGGACCACATTGGTTTAATTGAGGATATTTTTCTATCCTAGAAAACATGATAGAAAGATTTATGTGCCCACGGCGCTGGTGAAGTTATTTTCCTCGGACGGTGTCAACCTAGTGTCAGACGCGGGCCTGCGTCGACACGGGCCATCATCAGCGCACAGGGTGGGCGCCATGGTTTGTGGTTGAAGCCCCAGGTTTGCGTGACCTGCATGAAGTGATAGCTGTCACTGCCTTACCCTAACTGCTGGCTGCCTTCCCCTGTTTCACCTGACAAATCTTGAAAAGGGCGTTAAACTATTGCCGCATTCGTAGCTCTGACGATGAGCCAGGCTGAAACTGACCAGCAGCGTTATAAGGATCGAATTCTTTGCTGGGACAGCACAAGTTGGACATTCCCGCCGGCTGCCCACGCCAGCGGGTGATGCAGATCGGAGTTAGGAGTTCTCCGCAAACGGTGGGCACACAGGAAGCAGACCCTTGGCTTCCAGAATTAGCGGCACGTGAATGGCATAGATAGATAGCCAGACGGAACGAATCATCCGATAGTCCTTGAGGCGGGGGGGGGGGAAGAGTGGGGCGAAGCAAGGGCGCCGGTGGAGTTAGGGAGAAGTGGGAGGAGAGATTGAAGCTCGATCAGCGAACGAAAAGTGAGACTTCTGAAAGCTAGAGATTCCTCACCAATGCAGGCGTCGAATCCCTAAACGGGCGGGTGCATTTTTCTACGACCATTCGAAGAAAACTTCTTAGGGCCTACAATGCCTCATGTGAGACCAATGAGCTAAGGTAATAATGAAGTATCTCAAGTATTATTGAGGAGCTTTAACAAGTGAATCCCCCTGTTCTTCTTAAGATTATCGCTCTTATCGCCAGCTCCAGTGACATTGCTAGCGGGTGAGGGGGGAGTTTCCGCCGTTGTGGCGAGATTCTCTCGAACCTCAGGGAAGGGAGCCTGTTCTTGCGCTATCGAAGTGCCATCAGATGGGGATAGGAGCGATAATAATGCGCTCTACTGGTCGTTTGTCTTTGGAGTCGGCTCTGTTTCTGGCAAGTTTGCCGTCGGTTTGTCCGTATTCGGCCTTAGTAGCTTGAGAAGAGAGCTCGATGCCTCTCCCGATACCGAGGTCTCGGGATCAAGCGATTGCTGCTTTCCAGCATCGAGGGCATTGTCGCTTGAAGTAGTGGTGGCGCTAGCGCTTGACGTAGCGGGGTCGGTATTGCGCGGATCGTGATCAGATGAATAGTGACCATTCAATGACAATTCAGCCACCGCTGGACTAGGCGGGGCTCCACTTTGGTGATACTCATGCAAGGAGCTGCGAGCTGCTCCAGAGTCCGACGCCGCCGGCGTGAGGTCAGAAGTAGGTGTTTCATTGATTTGAGGCTGCAACAAGCTTAGAAGACTACTCTTCTGTGGCACTGGCCTCTCATTGATGCTTTCAGGCATTGGCACGCTACCATCAGGCGATGTTGACATGGGTTGTCGTTTTTGCTGTTGCACCGAGTGATCTGAGACCATTGGGTTTGGTTTGTTTGTTTGAGGTGACACATGGGCGTGGCCTGCAGAGTCGGGGCCTGCAGAGTCGGGGGCAGCATTTGTTGCAGGTGAAACGACCGGCTGATCACCGGAGGCGGGATGACTTTTAGTGTTGGCTCCTGCGGGGTTGAGAAGCCCCAGCAAGGAGCTGAGCTTTGGAGGCGCTTTGGGCTGAGATACGCTCTCACGCGCTGGCGCCTCTTCGCGAGAATCGTTAGAGACCGCAGTAATAGTTTGTAAAGAAGTGTTCTCAGATGCCTTAAGATCGCTTGTCGATTTGGAAACCTGAGAAGTCGAGGCCGCTGATGTATCGGAGGCGGTTTGTTTGCCTGTTTCAGAGCCAGACTGCTCGAGTAAGTCCATCAGAGCTGACCGCTTTGGAGTGGCTGCTGGTGCCGGAGGCTTCATTGGCTTAAGCAGAGCCATGAGCCTTGCCGACTCGGCTTGCTTAGGCTTGTGAAGCAAGTTAAGCAAAGCATTTTTGGAGGGCGGGCCGCTTGGCCGATGCTCGATTGGCTGCTGGGGGCTGGGCTTTTTGGAGAGATTGCTTCTACGCGACGAAACAAGGGATTCCAGCATCCAATTCGGAGGAAGGGCTGGTGCATGCTCGGGGCGCGTCGCGGGCTCGCTTGCCGGAAGGTGGGCGATTGGCTGCATATCGGCCGCGGGAGGGCTTACGGCCTTTTCGGTGGCTATCTCGCGCTGCAGCAGAGCGAGGATCTGTTGAGCGCTCTCAACCTCGGTATGTGGCTCGCTATGGTCAGCGACATCTGGCGTGCCCTCTTTGAGCAGATTAAGCAAAATGTCGCGATCGCGGGCGGCGCTGGCGCTTGTGGGGATCGCACCACTGCCGTTACTTAGACCAGATCCAACAGTGACAGGTGGAGTGGGGGCAGCCGGTGCGGCGGCTGGAGAAGAGTCTGTTATGGTACTGACCACAGGCTCAGTGGACGGCACATTGCTTCTCAGCATAGCCAAAAGGTGTTGCGCCGTAGCCTCGTCGTTGTGCACGCTGCCGTGAGCGCCAGTGGAGATACCAAGAAGATTCTTGAGAGCGCCAGTCTCTGATTTTGATAGCTTAGTGGCATACCCCTTTTTGCGCGCGATGTAGCTGCGTAGGCCGTTCATGAACGGCGTGACCATGTAGAAATTAAGCTGCGACTGCTCCTTTCGCGAGAACACCGGGAGTTTGTTGACCGGGACCCACTCGATTTTTGAGATCTCTTTACGTGTTTGAGTCTCGAAGTAAGTTGACTCGGGGATCCCGGACACAACGTAGAGCCGGATGTTCTTCCCGCGATACGTGATCTCGATGTACTCGCGCCGGTCGACATAGGCAGACATGTCAAAGCCTGTTTCCTCGAGCACCTCGCGTATCGCGCACACCGCGTCGTCCTCCTCCTTGTTGATTTTGCCTCTAGGAAATCCCCACGAACTGCCGGTCCAGGCCCTGACCATGAGGACTTTATTCAGCTTCTCGTTGACGAGGATCCCCCCGCGGACAGGGATGCTGCTCTTGTATTCCTGGAACTCCAGAAGGGCCGATTTGGGGTCTGAGCACACATAGTTCATGAGCGGCAGCGCCTTGTAGAGCTCGGTTACGAAGGTCTTTATCTTCAGCGACGGCAACGCGGGGTTCTGCTCGCGCGCGAAGTCCTCATAGAACCAGTGCGCCTCTTCGAGCTGGAAAAAGAGCCGCACTGCGGTGCTAATGTCCTCGGGCGGGCAGTTCAGCACGAACCGAACGGCCAGGTCGATCAGCACATCGCTCAGCGACTGCGTCGAGAACGAGAAAGCTTCTTTGGGTTTCATTGGCGGCGACTTGTTGGCCCTCTAGAATGCGGGGCGTCTTGCTTCTTCAGCGGTTTGTGCAGGTAGGTTCAATGCCGGTGGGAGGTCTTTAAAGTTCAGTCGGGTGGAGTTCACTTCGGCCGCTGGGGAACCGTGGGTTAGGGGTATCGCACCACCAGGCTCGCGCAGCACTGGCAGAACGTGGCCTTCTACGCGGCGGTGCCAGTGTTGTCAACACACCAATTTTGGGGAAGGCAGGCATTCTATGCTGACGCGCGAGCAGACGTCTATCCTGTTTCTGGTCCGGGACCTAGCGCAAGCGCCGCTGTCTGTGGCCGAGCAGGAGGGCCAGGTGCAACAGATCAATGAGGCCATACTCAGGCTCGCGGACGAGGCCGAGGAGGCGCGGCTCCTAGGCAACGACATTCAGAGCCAAGAGGAGTTTGTGATCCTTGCTCGGCGACGGCTTGTCGAGGCGCAGGCTGCTTCGGCTGATCTGTATGACGAGCTGCGCCGGACCAAAGTCGCGCGCATCACCGCCGACGATGCCGCAGACGACCTCAACGAGTCCGCCACCGGTACGCAGGGCGTCTCTTCGCTGGACGAGGACGACGAGGATATTGCGCGCGGGGTGCGGGATGCAAAGAGCGAGAGTATAACAAAAGTGCTGCAGCGCATGCACGATCTCGCGCAAGCAGAGGTGTTCAAAGGCGAGCTCAACATCAGCGAGCTCGACATGTCCTCGAAAACGCTTCGCGAGCTGCAGGAGAAGTACTCGAGCGTGGACATTCTGCTCAACGGCTCGCGGCGCCTGGTCAAGATTCTCGACGACGCTGACCGGTCGGACCGCCGCATGATGCAGGCCAGCCTGGGATTCCTGGCAGCTGTGCTCGCATACATTGTGTACCGGCGTATTTTGAGCGGGCCGGTCAAAATCATGCTGTGGTCGCTGTACCAGCTGGTTGCAGCCGTCAGATTCGTCACGCCGAGGCGGAGCGCAGCAGTGCTGAACGCACCAGTCTCTGCTGGCACTGCCTTTGCGGGCGATTCCGGCTTCAGCCAGCCGGAGCATGCCACACCCAACCTCGAGCAACCGCAGCTTGTACCCGAAGCCGAGCAAAACCACCTCTATGACGCGGACTCCATCGCAGCAGCCGATGCCATGACGGACGATAACATCGGGTATTATGCGGTCAAGGCTACGGACGACACTGTCATTGAGCCCGCGGATGATTTGGCGCACTCGGAACTGTAGCTGCTGTGAGTATGCTGACTTCTTTCTACCTCCATCCTTCCATCCGCTGCTAGCGGATTCAGGACTCGCATCCTCATGCCCACTCAGGCTGGGGCACTCAAATGTGCAGACTAGATGCCCGAACACTTTACCGGGCCGACGAAATAAACATAAGTATATTCTGCCTCTAATTTTTTGTCACATAATTATTTGCTGCCACCTACGGGAGTCTTAGAAGCTCAATATGGGCGACTCAGACTGCGCATTGCCTCCATCAAATTCGTATGGTCCGCTGCTGAGACACGCCTCGGGCGCTCCCGCCGGCCTCTCTTGCCGGCCCCTCCCGCACAGGAAGGCCGCGTCGGCTGGCGGGCCTAACCCTAATCAAGAGCGCAGCTTGGACGGGCTGTTGTGGCATGAGGCGTGGGTCTTTTGATCCAATTACGATCGTTGGACGAGCGCCGTCATCTATAACCACTGTATCCGGCACAACGCGCGTCGACTAATGGCCCAGGTTCGCAGCTCCAAATACCGCCATGTGTACGGTGATCCCAATCGAAAGGAGCGGTGTTACGACAACATCCGCCTCACGAAAAACGCGTTTGATTCGAACCTCGTGAAGTCGAACGGCAAGTACCTGTCGCTCAACTGGGACGCCTCGGGCGGCGGCTCGTTCGCGGTTGTTCCCCTCGCCGAGGCCGGCAAGCTCCCCGATCGGTTCCCGCTCTTCGACGGCCACAAGGGCGCTGTGCTCGACACTGACTGGAACCCGTTCGACGACGAGATGGTTGTGTCTGCTTCCGACGACGGCTCAATCGGGGTCTGGCGCGTCCCAGAGGGCTTCACCGTCCACGAGGAGTACGGATCGCTCGACGACTGCAAGGACATCACTCCTGTCAAGTTCATCGAGGGCCACGGCAAGAAGGTCGGCCACGTCGGCTTCAACCCGGTGGCTGAGAACATTCTTGCATCTTCGTCGTTGGACAACACGATCAAGATCTGGGACATCGAGTCCGGGGATGCCCTGTTCACGCTGCAGCACCCGGCGTTCGTCACCAGCTTCTCCTGGAACTACGACGGCACCAAGCTGGTGACCGTGGCCAAGGACAAGAAGATCCGGGTCTGGGACGTGCGGGCTGAAAAGGTGCTCTCGGAAGGCAAGGGCCATGCCGGCGCCAAGGGCAGCCGCGTCATCTGGCTGGGCGACAACGACCGCGTGCTCTCCACGGGATTCTCGCTGTTCTCGGACCGCGAAATGGCCCTGTGGGACACCAGCGACATAGAGAAGGGCCCGATAGGAGGGTTCAGAGGCCTGGACCCCTCTAGCGGCATCGTTATTCCCCACTACGACCCCATGACGAGCGTGGTGTACTTGGGCGGCCGCGGCGATGGAAAGATCGTGTACTACGAGTACGCCGACGATACTCTCTACGATCTTTTTGCATACAACTCGACCTCCCCCCAGCGGGGACTCGGCTGGGTGCCTCTCCGGTCGCTGGATCCCAAGGAGCACGAGGTTGCTCGCGTGTACAAGGTCCACGATACCATCATCGAGCCAATTCCGTTCCGCGTGCCCCTGAAAAGCGAGGGCTTCCTTGACAACGTGTACACGTACGCGGATGCGGGTGTTCCTGCGCTGAAGGCCGCCGAATGGAAGAGTGGCAAGACTGCTCGGCCCCTGGTCAAGGACTGGAAGTCCATTTTCGAGGGTAAAGACGCCGAGATAATCACCGCTCCTGTCACTCCTAAGGACAAGGCTGCATCTGCACCTGCCAAGGCTGCGTCGCCCAAGGCGACCCCAGCGAAGGCGAAGGACTCCGAGCCTAAGAAGGCCGATTCCAAGTCGTCATCTGAGCCGAAATCGCCAACTGAGTCGAAGTCGCAGCCTGAGCCTAAGTCGCAGCCTGTGTCCAAGTCGGCTCCTGCTGAGGCCAAGTCCTCGGAAAAGGAAAAAGCTTCCGAAGCCGAGATCTCTGCCTTGAAGAAGGCCGAGAAACAGGACTCGTACGACGTGCTTCAAAGCGACGAGGTCAAGTCGTTCCTTGAAAAGAACAGCGAGAAGGAGGACAGTTCAGCGAGTAAGAAGGACGAGGAGGACGACAGCGCCTGGGACAACGAGCCCGCAGAGCTAGTCGAGGAACCGGCCAAGAAGGCTTCCGAAAAAGCCGAGGCGAAGAAGGAAGAGGTGAAGACGGAGAAGCCTAAGAAGGAGTCGAAGAAGGAGGAGCCTAAGAAGGAGGAGCCTAAGAAGGAAGAGGCGAAGAAGGAGGAGCCGAAGAAGGAAGCTCCCGAAACTTCGAGCAAGAGCAACGGATCCAAGACGACTGAAGCTCCTGCTCCCTCGACCGAGTCTGACAGCGCCAGCGTCGTCAAGTCCTTGAGAGCCTCTTCAGAAGACTTGAGCACCGCCGCAGCAGCCGCGGCCGCTCCCCTCGCGAACTCTGCCTCCAAACTCGATGAGCTTCTCATCAAGATCGAGGCGTTCAATGTCAAGGTCGACGACCTTGCCAAGCGTCTCGAGACCATCGAAAGCAAGGGCAATTAATTTATGCTGTCGCATGGCATTCATGCTGTCGCCTGGTAACATTAGCCTGGTAACATTAGAGGGATAATAGCTGCTACGTAGACTGACCTAGGACATCGAGCTGCTATATCACCATTTTAAATAAGTGTTCTTACGGCCCCGTTCGGGCACATAAGTGTGTTTCATCAATTCGTCATAATCGCGCCGAGGATCGACCCAGCCGGGGTTCAAGGAAGACTTGCCACGGGGCTGCTGCTGCTGCTGGGTGGTCTGCTGGCCGGAAGACCCTGGGGCGCCTGCAGAGAGGCTCGGCAGCGAGGGAAGCAGGGACATGTCGAGCCCAGCAGCGGTGGTGAATCCAATGCCATCGTGCGGCGTCATGGCCTCGGCAATCTCGCTGCGGAACTGCATGTCTATGTTCTCCTGGGCCTTCACTCTATCGGCCTCTTCACGCACCTCCTTGGTGACCTTTTTCGATCGGCGCTCATCAAGCTTCCCCTGGAACTTATTTAGTACGTGGTCTGGTATGATCCCGGTCCAGTCGCACTCCATGAAGGCCAGCGGAGTTTGGTCGGGCAAGTGCGCCAGAAACTTTTGGCGTTTGTCCGAGGACTGGTCGCTGCTGGTGTAGGAGACATTCTCGATTTTCGTAATAATCGAGGTTGGGAAGCTCGCGAACGACCCGTAGGCGGCCTTCAGCATCGACACATCAAGCTGGCTCAGCGTAAAGACTGTGGGACCCTCGAATCCGGCCTGATAGAAGTACATACCCTCAGGCTTGCCAGGCGGCTTCTTCTTGCCGCCTTTGCCATCGCCGCCTCCTTGCTTTTTTCGCTTCGAGGGCAGCTCGGTCTCTTGCTGCATATTATGGATCACTTGCTTAATGTCGGCCGCCGCCTCGCTGTAGCCCTCATCGTTACCAAACTCTTCTAAGGCCTTTTTGCGAGCACCAATAAGCACTTTGACCTCACGCGCAAGCTCTTGTTTAGCGTACTCGAGCGACCCTTCGCACACGCGCGACCAAAGCGTCATGTCTGGACCCGGGAAATGGGTGTCTGAGATCGCCCTTTCCGGCGTGACGTTCACGGGGAGCGCAACAGACAAGTCTTTGGGCTTGAACATCAGCGTGAGCACGACCTCGGAGCCCTCGTGGGGCAGGAACCGCTCGTCGGCCTCCAAAAACGTCACGGGGGTCGTCCGCGAGCTGCTTAGAGAAACAACCTCGCCACATATTGGGCATATGGATGCTTGTGGAGAGTACTTCCGGTGCTTTATCATGCACGGGAGGCACATAACATGGCCGCAGCCCAGCATGCGCGGGACTTCGGCCGGCTCGAGGCATATAGGACACTCTTGCGCGGGCGCTACCACGCGCAAAACCTGATTCACCGGGATAGGTGCGTTGATCTTGATGGATGCAGGCGCAATGTCCGAGTTTTTGCGGATAATGAACCGGCAGCTCACGTTGATGTGCTCGGCACTGGACAGCGCGTGGGCGGCCGGCTTCGCGTCGTGGAGCCTGCTGGCCCGGCGAGCCTTTCTCGTTCTGGTTGCCGGCCCATGCTGCTCTTCGCTATCTATGTCGGCGGCGGGCTCGTCATCAAAATGAAGCGTCTGACGGGCGTGCCGGGTGTTCAAACCCGAGCGGTTCTTGACATGCGGGAGCAAATTCTTATGTTGCGGCGGGCCCTTTTTCCGCTGGCCCTGCATTGAGTCATTGAGCGACAGCGGCCGATCCATGAGCTCGTCGAAGGGCACGTACTGGCGCGTCATTGCCGACTTGCCACACACTCTGGCTGAGAAAGCCGGTGCTCGCTTGCCGGATCAGATGTCGATGACCACCACCTAAATGGGCAAGGGCAGCCGTGGCCGCAGACCACGAGTCCTCAACTACTACATACGCACAGATGCGTTTGCGGGCTAGAGCGAATCGCACTGCGGGGAAGCAATGCTGAAGGTAAACCAAAGCTATCATATGAATGAGACAAGACTTCACGGCCGGCTCACTTTATTTTCAACAACGATTCAGGACCGCAAGTGCTCCGGGTGTCTTGCAGGGGAGGGCTGATCCGGCACGTACATGGTCCACACGTGATACACATCTCCGTCCATTCGGTGTCATTTCGGCAAGCACGTTGTCCATTTTTGCTGTTGTTATGAGCGACCACGAGCCGTCCCACGGGTCCCACGCGGTGATTGATTTCGATCAGCTCGTGGAAATATTTGCTAAGACTGTGGGAAGCATCAAAGGCGCTGCAGGGCTGCTCCTGTGGTGCACATCTACGGTAGGTAATCCCAATGCAGAAGCCGGCCAACAGCCACCGATCGTGTGGGTCGCGGCGGCTTGGATACTACTAGTTGTTGTTGTAAGAGCCTGTATGTGGCTGAACCGTCGCATTCTCCGCGGCCGCGGCCCCTGGTCACTTGATCCCGCAAAAGATGTTATTCTCATCACTGGTGGCGCTCGAGGGCTAGGGCTGGTGCTCTCCGCACTGTTTAGTATGGACGGCTACAGAATAGTGGTGCTCGACATTGAGAAGCCAGACATTTCAATTGCCCACTCCACCTACCTTCGGGTGGATGTTGGTGACGAGCAAGCTGTTTCAGCCGCTATCGCTGACTTGGCCGAGCCGCCGGCAGTGCTGATCAACTGTGCTGGCACTGTGACTGGCACTCTCGGTCCTACGCACGCTATTGACGCAAGCAGCATATCAAACGTGGTAAACACCAATCTCCTGGGGTCCATTTGGACGGCGCGGGCGGCGCTGATTAGAAACCCCGCGTTGAAAATGATTGTAGGGATTAGCTCGTCGACTGCGTTCGTGGGACCAGCCCGCGCTGGCGTGTATGCAGCATCCAAGGCAGGTGTACGCATATTCATGGAATCGCTTAGACACGAGCTTCCAAGCACGAGAGTCTTGTGTGTGACTCCCGGCCAGCTCGATACCTCAATGTTCAAAGATATCAAAACACCCTCAAAATTCTGGGCCCCCGTCCTCAATACCCCGGATGTAGCCGAGCATATATACAAAGCCATATGCAATGGCGAGCAGGGGGAGCTCAAAATGCCCACATACTCCATAGTCCTCCCGTTCATTCTCCTGCTTCCACGAAGCCTGGTGGACGCGCTACGGTGGTGGAATGGGCTGGACAGAGCAGTAGATCTACTTTAGGTTATTCAAGGTTTGCTAGGCCGATATTGTCTTACTCGCTTTTAGCTGATGGAAGCAGCGGCTCCAGCGCGGCCTGGAGGGTCGGCTTGCTTACAATGCCGTTATAGTCTACCAGCTCATTGAATAGCAGTGTCTTTGTGGCTGGGGGGTTGCCGGGTACCTTCACGGTAATGACGTATTTTGAGGTGACTCCCTTATTCTTGGTGCAAATGTACACGGTCTCGCCATTGCGCGACCCAATATACGTGGCAGAGCGCTCGACGAACCAGTACCACAGATAATAGCCGCCCTGCGACGCCATATAGATTGTACAGCAAATAAGCACCAGCGTCTTAGACTCCCGGAATGTGCGATTCTTCTCGAGCCAGTACACTAAGACGGCGATCAGAACACCAACGTAGCCGAAGAAGAGGCGCACAAACTCGGGAACGAAGTTCTGCTTGTACTGCAGTTCGTCCATCACCACAGCAAGTACGTCATCGATGTTGTTTTTTTGGTCTTTCCCGTTGTAGAGACTGAAACGCGCCATCGGGATTCGGTCAACGTGTCGCTGTTCTCTGTGTGTGGGTCTCGCATAAGGGTGCTCTCCATCGCCACACGTGACGCGGTGTCGCGACTCCGGAGCGGAGCAGAGGTTGAACACGTCTAGTTATAGCTTTATAGAAGGCGGTAGCAACCTGCGGTGAAACAATTGTTTCTTAGCAAGAATGCCGTCCCGGAAATCAGCAGAATCAAAATGCACCTCTGTATTTGCTAGTTTACGCGTGGCCAGCTCTGCTGATAGAGCCGCAACCTAATATGAATATCGAATTCGACTGCAATAGTAGTGCGCACTACACACACCACTTAACTTATGTCTTGTCTGCATCCAATCAGGCGTATCTCCAAGCATGCAGCCGGTTCCGCGTCAATACAGTTTAAGCGGCCTGCACCCTCACCCTGTGTTTACGCATCAAGACACAAGAAAGTGGCCTGCGGCGATCGTGAGCAACAATGCCTTTGGGACCGCGGCCTGAGCCCCCACCGGTTCCACGGAAGGAGCCTGTGCGTACCTTCCACAGAACCGCTGTATCTAGCCAGGCATCAAACGTTCCACCTCCGCCTCCTCCAAAAGATTTGACGAGACCAGTCTCAAGTCGCCTTCGGGGACCGCGGCCAATAAGCAGTATCAGCCCAGTACGACCGTACAAAACCGCCTTGCCATACCCAATGGCCACCACGGCGGATGATTTGCCGGACTCCCCAAGCACGGCTAGCTCTTTCGAGTTGGATCCGGTCAGCTCGCAGGATCTGACGTTTCTAAGTATGCCAGAGCCTGATCCTGCACCGGCGTATCCTGGGGCCAATGGAATTATTGATCATGATTTACACTCAGCCCGCTTGGTGTCTCAAAATGCGTCGATCCCGGTGCCAGTTGCTCCAGTCTTATTTCCAGAGCCGGACTCATATGGGCATAGCGATTACGACCAATTGTACTTCGCTAACGACCCTCGAATGCAATCATTCAACAAAGAAAAGCATACGAGGTCGATTTTTCAATGGGGCATTCCTGCTGAGCTTCTCCCCCCGACTCCTGTGCCGGTAGATGCCATGACTGGATTGCAAGTTAGCACTGGGGGTCAATATACCATGAGCCTTGATCTCCCGGAGATTCCTCCAATGGACCCCGTGCGCTCGACGTTCTCCGCAGAGCAGCTCACTGTTGCCGACTTCCAGGCTATAAAGGAAGTCTGGTCGCTGTCTGCAATTGCTCAATGGCTGTACCAGTTAATGATCAACGTTGACGCAGACTTCACCGCTGAGGCAGTACAACAAGCTCTTACAAAGCTCTTTTTATACCGCATTGCTGTTCTGGAATGGGTGCGCGCTGAGGCTAGCGCGCGCGACGTCATCCGCTCGCTAACCCATCAAGGGTTTATCACAACCCAGTCTGTGGACGGCCTAGTTATCCTGAACACTGCGTGCTCGCCAGTTTCGGGAGTTCTCACGCTTTTCTGCGGAGATGGGTGCTACTCGCCAACTGTAACCACATCAACCACTTCTCCTATGCACTCTTGCTATGCGTCCCGCTGCATAAGAGAGCCACGGCAGCTACCAACACTCACGGGGAATGCTGCAGATCCTTTCTCGGTGATCGAAATGAACTGGAGGAAGTTCTGGAGCCTCAATGAGGCAGACGTCGGTGATGTTGATCCAAAACTCGTGAAACTGCAGTTCGCTATTCATGAGCTTATCATGAGCGAAGAGCTATACGTCAGAGACCTAGAGATTTATCTCGATGTGTATGGCGAGATAGAGCTCATGGAGGGCCTTGCAATTATGAGCAAGCAGAAAGAATTCTCTACTCGCGTATTTGAGCGAATAAGGGCCATTGTCAGCGTCAATCAGAAGCTGCTTCACAAAATGAGGGAGCGGCAGCGCCAACAAGGGCCCTATATACAAAGCTTGGCTGACGTGTTGATAGCGTGGGCTCGCTCCCCGCACACTTTCAAAGCGTATACAGCCTATGCGGATGACTACTTATGGACTGACAACCATTTAAGACATGAGTTGTCCCATAATGCTCGGCTTCAAAAGTGGATGGAAGAGCGATCAAAGGACCCTAGGCTCACAGGGAGACCTCATAGCTTCTTCTTCTTGCGCGTTTTACCCCGCGTTGCCCGCTACCAACTCCTGCTCCATGCGGTCCAGAAGTACATGCCAGAGCAGAGTAGCGAAACTGAGATGGTAGCCGAGGCCATAACGGCCACAACCGTTCTTACGCAGGCTTGTGATGATCATGTAGCCAAGCAGAAGCATTTGCTAGACGTCCAGAATCTCAAAGCACACATTGTATTCAAATCGAGTTCAGTGACCGCGGACTTAAAGTTGGGTGATAAACGACGGAAGCTCATCCGCCGCGGCGAGATGGTTAGGCGTGGTGACCTTAAGGTTGAATGGGTTCCCACCCATGTAATGCTGCTAGACAATTTCCTGGTGCTGTCCAAGACTCGCGAGGGGATGAATGGAACCGCGTTCTATGTCACAAAGGCACCGATTCCGTTGGACCTACTAGTCCTCCAATCATATAATGAAGAGTCGGTGGTGAAGGTTACATCACGACTGACCATCACAAGGCACGGCTCTGAGGACGCAGACCAGGCAATAGACACAGGGGACGAGGACAGGCCTGCGTTGTTCCCCATTCGAATAACTCATTTGGGGACTGGGGGCCAACAGTACTTGCTGTTTGTTCGGACACGGCCCGAGCGCGATGCGTGGGCAAAGGCCATCGTGGATGCTAAGCAATCGCGCGCCCAGTTAGCGTTTGCCCGTTCTGCTGAGCCGTTTAGAATCGAGATGATGTCAGACTCCTTTGCCTACCCAGAGGCCGATACTCCGGTATTACCCGTGCCAATTGCAAACACGCCTCTTCAGCGGGCCGTGGGTAACCCCGAGCAATTGGAGCCAGGTCGAGTCATATTTCGGCGGCGCGTCAACTGGCTGGTCACGATCGGAAGCGTGCATTTTCTAGGCTCCGACTTTGGTTTGTGGATATTTATCGATGAACAATGGCGCAAGGTTCTCACCAACCCGCAGCGCGTCGCGCGGATCGAGATTTTAGAATCTATGAATGTTTTATTTGTGCTCGATGGTGACCACAACCTGATCTGGTATCCGCTTGATCAACTCATAGCTCGTGCGCTGGGCGACACACGCCATCCTGTAGGGACGCGCCTCAATCGTCAACGCAAAGTGCTCGACTTCCAAGTCGCATACCACAAAGGCCGGGTTGTAATGGCTTATCTGCAACAAGGCGGTACGGTTAAGGTCGTCGAGCCAATTAGATCTCGAGGATTGGTTCCTATGCGTGAGCTGGAGCGCGCCGGCTTGACATCCACGGCTTCGATTATTGACAGTTTCAGAGAAATTGACAGACTACAGGTCAACTCTGACACAACCCGCATCACTATGTTTTTGAAGAGTCTTATTCTCCACGCTGGTAAATCGTTCGAATGGATCACTCTGGACTCGAAGCATCCAGTGCGCATTCCTACTGGCACCACCTCTATGGTAAGCAAAGAATCGCAACGGTGGGGCCGCCCGCTTGCAGTTTTCAAAGTCGACTCGGCGCGACTGCTTCTTTGCTACGAAGCTTGCTGTTTTATGTGTGACATGACTGGGAGGATGAGCATCCAGCCAACCACATGGTTCCTCGACAAGAGCGTGGACGTTGCGTATCAGTCTCCATACCTCGTAATTTTCTCGCAAAGCCGCGAGATGATCGAAATCCGATATGTGGATGAGTTTCCAGGACGATTGGTGCAATTGATCACCGGGAAAGACATCAAGCTACTAAGCGGAAGCGATGATACTATCCGGATTCGGTTGGCGCATCCCTGGCTACCTGGGCGGCAGCTAGTGGTACAGCTTGTGGGAAATGACGTTGTGCTCGACAACGAAAGCACGTGGCACTCCTCTTCAACCTGAGAGAAACCAGAAGGAAACCGGAGAAATCTTGCTTTAGGTATCATCCAAGTTGAAAAATCTAGTCACGCGAGAGAGCAATACAAACAAACATCATTGCTATCGTGAACCAAGGGTAGACGACGAGAGTATCATGTGGGCCAATGAGCCTACTAAATCAATGATCGCATCCCACAGCGTGTTAATTACATATCCTATAAATGAGATGACACTCGGCTGTGTGCACGCAGCCCATCCACCGCTTTTCCGAGCTCCTCCCTGCATTATCGGATTATCTAAGTACTTCTTACGGGGCAGGTCGACATAAACCCTGACCCATGATGATCATCCCGTCCGTTTGGGAAACGCCTGCTATAGACGGAGGAGCCAAGCAACGAATAGTTCAAAAGTCTACAAAATTGCTGCTGTTTAGCGAAGGGCGGGAGCACGCGGCTGCAGGACTCTCAATCGCGCTCTCGACACACGGCGATGGTGCCTCATTAACCTTGACCCTGAAATGGAGGCCCTAACCCAAATACATACTGCGAAAAAACTCTGACGCCGTCACGGCACCGGCCTCAAGACACACCGGGGACGCGCGAATGCCACAGCATGCACCGCTTGAAATAATTTCAGGCACATAAGTCGGCGCGGATTGCATTATTCCTGCGGGTACCAGGTGTCAATTCCGCGCCGCCTCATAGGCATTCCTAGCTCTAACCTAACCCGCAGAATGACGGGAAGCGATGCAGTCATTACTCAGCAGCCATACCGCCTTGCCTCCATCCTACATCCTCTGGCCCCGGAATACGTTGCAACTAGACGTGTTTCCGAGGGTGAGCCGAGGCGCTACCGTGACATAGTTCATCGTCATCACGCGCAGGAGGCTGTGTGATGGGTGAGCACTCTATGGCAATACAGGTAGCGCGATTGCCGGATCTACACCAGCAGGCAGATGGCCCCATTCACGGGATCGACAACAGCCGTTCCCAGGGAGGGTCGACCATAATCCCGAACGGAGTTGCAAAAGGAATGCAGAACTTCCACTCGGAGCCGTACTCGCCGGCAAGCGTGGGCAGCAGCTCCAGCGCGAGCCCGAACTCGCACGACACGCAAACGTCGGACGCGACGCAGTTCGACGACCCCGACGAGCTCTACGTGAACGCGCAGGACCAGTTTTACAACGACCCCACCGACCAAACTGCGGTGAACGACTCCGAGCGCAGCTACCAGAGCACTTACAACAACACGGACGCTCGCACATCGGGTCCCTTGCGAGCGCCGGCCGCAGCCCCAGGCTCCCCGGAGTACAGAAGCAGCCCCGAGCACCATATGGATACGCAGACTTTGAAACTCGGCGATAATGCTGTTCCGCTGGCTAATTCTGGCAGCCAGGCGCATCTGCTGTCGCAGCACCAGCCCGCGCAAGCGCCGCCAGCACATCCGCGCCAGCAACAGCCGGAGCTTCGGCAGCCGCAGACGCATGACATCTCGCGAACTAATGGTGCCCCGACCACTAATGGCGTGCCTTTAACGAACGGCGTCATAGACACGAACGGCGCGCCGCTGATCAAGGGCGTGCCAGATATCTCGCAACAGACCGACGGCGCATTGCCGAATGGCGCACAGCAAAATAGTGAGGAGCAGGAGGATGCTGCCGACTCGTTGAAGGAGCCGAGCGGGACCGCAGACACCAGCGGCAGCACCGGCAACGCTGACGATACCCCAGCCAGGTCCAAGTCGAGCCACCACCCGGCGTCGACGCGGGCGGCGGTTGCTGTGGCCGCGGCACAGCTCCACGACGACGTTCTGGTGGGAACCCGGGTCACCGAGGGCCACGAGAACTTTGTCACCGCATACAACATGCTCACCGGGATCCGCGTTGCGGTGTCGCGCTGCACTGCCAAGGTAGATCGGCCGCTCACCGACGCTGACTTCTCGGCAACCTACGAGATCAGCTTCGACCTGAGCGGCGCCGGGTACAATCCCTCGTCCAAGTACATGTTTCGGTTCAAAGACTACGCCCCGTGGGTATTCCGCCATCTCAGGGACGCCTTCCGGCTGGATCCGGCAGACTACCTGATGTCGCTTACCGCGAAGTACATTGTCAGCGAGCTTGGCTCCCCGGGCAAGTCGGGATCGTTTTTCTACTACTCGCGCGACTATCGCTTTATCATCAAAACGATCCGTCACTCCGAGCACAAGCTATTGCGGCGCATCCTCGGCCAGTACTATGCCCACGTCAAAAAATACCCGGACACTCTGATCTCTCAGTTCTACGGCTTGCATCGCGTGCGATTGCCGTTTGGCCGCAAAATCCACTTTGTTGTCATGAACAACGTCTTCCCTGCTCTGTACGAGATCCACGAGCGATATGACCTCAAGGGCAGCCTTCTGGGTAGAGAGTATCAGCCGAACCTCACGAAGCCCATCGTGGTCTACAAGGATCTCGACTGGCTGCGGCGTCATCGCCGCATGATACTAGGTCCTCAGAAGCGGGAGCGGTTGGTGAAGCAGCTGGAAATCGACACGAGCTTCCTGGAGAGAGTCAATGTCATGGACTATTCGCTGCTGGTTGGCATTCATGACATGAGCAAGGGCAACAGTGCCCTGAACTCCCTGCTGCGGCTGAAGGAATTCGGCCCCCAGGGCGAGAAGGCTCAAAAGGAAGAAGAGCGGCAGAACAGCGAGGTAATTCATGGCGTGAAGACAGTGAGGCAACCGTCGCGCACGGCGCAGCACGAATTCTCAGAGCTCCAGATGCTTCTGCAGAAGGCCAATCCTGAGCAGCTGAAGGAGTTCGACTTTGCCGATGAATACCGCAGCGAGCTCTTCTTCTACCGTGACCACGGCGGATTTCAGTCGACCGACGACGACAACGAGGACCAGGAGATCATATACTACATCGGAATCATCGACTTTCTGACTGGTTATACATTCAAGAAGAGCGTTGAAACGTTCTGCAAGAGCTTGATTCACGATCGTAGGGAGCTCTCGGCTGTACCTGCCCAGGAGTATGGATCGCGATTCCTGAAGTTCCTTCGGGGGTCTATCGGCCCCGAAATCAAGTCCGGCAAGCCGCACAAACGGGGCACCGACCAGTCGCAGCTGAGCCGGCAGAGCCGGGCAGTCGATGGCGATGAGATCGATCAAGCGGCGTCCCCCAAGCCAAATACCCCAGCCACGCCGACCAGGGTAACTACAGTGAGGTCACCCAGCTCCTTTAACCAGCCCGCAACTAATGGAGAGGTCCAATCCCAACACCGGAAGAATCAGCAGCAGCAGCAACAAGTACAACAGCAGCAGCTTCAACAGCAGCAGCTTCAACAGCAGCAGCTTCAACAGCAGCAGCAACAGCAGCAGCAGCAACTTCAACAACAGCAGCAGCTGAGACAGCAGGAGCAGCAGCAACAATTACAGCAGCAGCAGCTTCTATTACAACAGCAGCAGCGGCAACAACAACAGGAGCAGCACCAGCAGCAGCACCAGCTGCGTGACGACCACGACCGGCGATTTCTTTCGACTATCGGCGCAACGTCTGTACCTGTTGACCACAGGACTCCGCAAAAAAATCTGAAGATTGAGACAACCACGCCGCAGCAGAGCTCTCCCGCTTCCTTCGGGTCAGATGGGGCCTCATCCCCTGGCGTTGCTCTCACGAACGATATGTCTCCTAGTGTCACCTCAACCAGGCCGTCCCCAACCGTAAGCGCCCGACGGCCAAGCACTGCAGTCTATGGGCCCAGCGCCACGGGTCGAGAATGAGGGAAACGCAGGCGTTTCACTAGGCTCTCTTGCGTGCTGGACCACTGAGACCTACGGTGCACCATATTTATAAGAAGACGTCCTTCCACGATTGCCACCGAAGTTGTGCAGGCCCTGGAGGAACAAACCAAAACTGAACCAAAATCCTGTTATGTAGTTTATAGAATTCTAATCTGAGACCAAAATGCGCGGCTTACACCAAACGCACCAGGCTTCTATCAAGGAGAGCCACTGCTCTTGGAGATCGCGCGTTCCGGGTGCTCAGTTTCGTATACCGGAACGCAGGGCGCATAGATCAGCCCACCAGAGATAAGGGCGCGGATGGTTCCCCCACTGACCATCAACCAGAGTAGAATCACCGCGGTGGACAGTATCGTGCCGAGGACCTTGAAGAACAGGCTGGGCAGCACCTCGGAGAATGTACAGGTTGCCACCGCGTACACGCCCACAGGGAAGGTGAACGCCCACCACCCGTTGTTGAACGGGAAGCGGGAGCGGGTGATGCTGGCAATGGCAAGAGTCAGCCAAGCCAGACCGAACCCCCAGAGTGTCAACGCTATTGGCACGGACACGATGTAGATGACCTCTCCGCTGTTTGGGGCGATTGTGCCTGTTGTTGGGAACAGCTTGCGGGCGACTTTCGCCAGCTGCATCAGGGCAAAGCTGCCCTGTCCTAGCGGTCCCATTGGCAGGAACACGGATGCAATTATTTCGCGGGGCGGCAGCCGGCACATCATGAGCCGGTGGAAGTACATAGCAATGATAATCATTGCCATGAAGAACCCGGAGCCCCATATAATGTACGATATAACCACCGTCCACAGCGCGTACTGCGGATTTGGCAGCACCTCAGCAACAACGCCGCCGCTAGCGGATGCAACAACAGTTGTCACTACTGGGAGAAGCCATGTCGCGTTCATGGCTGAAAGCTCCTTGTGGACGTGTACGTGCATCATGAGAAAAGGCATGATCAGGTTAGAGGCGATTGCAACAACGATGTCGAACCACCAAAGCCCCCACGCCAGATAGGCAGGCCAAGTGCCCCAGGCGGGCACGCACACATAAACAATCATGTTGATGATGGTGGCCAGGCCCATAGGGAAGGTGCCAATGAACAGGGACTGGCTGGGGTGCCGGAGCATTGTAGTGAACAGGTTCGTGAAGTAGGCGTAGCGGAAGATGGAGATCAGAGTGAACATCACGAATAGAAGAATGTTGAGGCAGAACACAATGACCGACAGCCAGTACAGCCAGGAGCCGTTGTACGGGAGTTGGTGCAACAGAATGGACGCGATGCCGGTCCCCATCGAGACGGAGAACCACGATGGCGCGAAATGGAGCGCTATGTAGCGGAATCCCTTAGCACTTATTCTGTTGGGGTCCATTATTATGTAGTAGTAGCAGCGCTCGCCGCAGGTCGGCCCCAAATGCTGGTTTCCGGTGAAGTCAGGAAAGTGGCGGATTACATTGCACCGTGCGTACCGTTGATGCTGGTCTTGGTAATCGCTCCCATCGAACATAGCGGGGGAGGCTAGATCGATTCAGGGAGGCATCGGGTCCGTGAATCGCTTGTATCCTGCCGAGACTGATATGCTCGCTTCGAGGTGAAATTTGGCGGTGGGCCGAGGGGGGGTTGGAACCGCCCCGAAGCTCCAACTATCATGTGCGTAGTCGTCATTTCCACCACCACCCGTGGCGGGGGTGCCCAACCGCTTGTAAGCGGGAGCGGAAGCGGTGTGGGTTGGTCCTCAAACGCAGTTAAACGGTGAAGCGAGTGCTTGTGTGTGAGACAGTCCAATGTCTGCGCCCATTCGAATCATTGCTGTTGAAAAATACCTAAAGCTGGTCGCACAGCGCGCGCCGAACCTTGTAACACTCGACTGCACCTGGTACCCGACCGGTAACAACGGGCACCAGGAGTACCTCGCTGAACACATTGCTGGCGCGCGGTATTTCGACTTCACGGAAATCAAGGCAGAGAGCCCGTACCCGCACATGCTGCCGACCTCGTTCGCCGAGTTTGCCGCGGGCGCATCAAAGCAGGGTCTGAAGCGTAGCGATCTCGTGGTTGTGTATGACCAGCAGAGCTATTTGGGCGCTCCCCGCGCAGCGTGGCTGCTGGAGACGTTCAAACACCCTGAGGTCTTCCTTCTCGACAATTACCAGGAGTACAAGCGTTTGGGCGGGGCCGTGGAGAGCGGCAGCGGCCCGGCAACACCTGAAACCACCTATTTTGACAGCGCTGAGGATGGGCCCGAGCCCGCGCCGGCGTCACTTGGCTCGTGGCTGGCGTACGAGGATGTTGTGAAGCTGATTGAGTCCGGCGAGGTGTCGAAGTACAATCTGATTGACGCGCGGAACAGCGCGCGGTTCACGGGCCAGGCCCCGGAGCCGCGGCCTGGCGTGCAGTCGGGACACATTCCGGGCTCTCGGAACGTGCCATTTGCCGATGTCGTGGACGCAACCGGCCACTTCAAGCCGGCGGCCGAGCTCAATGATCTTCTGGCGAAGCAGGGCGTTGACCCCGCCAAGCCGTCGATTGTGCTCTGCGGCTCGGGCGTCACGGCGTGCGTGGTGAAAGCCGCACTTGACCAGGCCTATGGGGGCTCTGCGCAGATCTACGACGGATCCTGGGGCGAGTGGGGCGTGCGCGCCCCCGCCGCGCTAGTCGAGAAGTCTTAATTATCGATTTAGATAACAGTACAGACAAGACAGGCCCAAGTCACTTTTTGGTACCTCTTTAGAGCTCAATTGATGTGAATGTTAAGCGTGCTGTTTTAGGCTCTTTTTCTAGGCTCAGATTCCGGTGTCCTCTCCAGGTGTCCTTCTCATTCTGGTGTGGGTGGTTGTTGTTGGCCTCCACTTTCGACGTTAGGTGGCGTGACCACACGCAGTCACGCTCCGCCCCGCCATCGGCCGAGTTATGCGGCGAGGCGCGGGCCGCAGGATTTCTCAAGGAAAAAGCACAGCTCAGCCCCCTATTGGTTCTGAGAATGACGAGCCGAAAAGTCCAGCCAAGGGCGCGCAGCCTGCGCCTTTATCGCGGTGAAGCCGGCGGGGCCCGATGGTGTGAACGCTGGCGCGACCCTTACCCGGCGCAGCGATAGCTTTAGGTCCGGAACACCACCAACAATAACACGACTCTCCACTCGATCGCTGCGGAAACCATTGAGGAGGCGGTGCCCTCGTTTCGCACGACAGTAGGAAGCACAACCAATGTTCAGCGAGTACGCGTCTAAGTACCTGTCCAAATCCCAACGGCCGGCCCCGCTGTTCAACGGCTATCAGGCCGGCGCCGAGAGCGATGTGGACAACTACCTGGAGGGCGTGACTGGCTCGACCGACGACGGCTCGCTCTCGGACTCAGGGTCCTCGTCGGACTCAATTGATGCCGTCAAGAGCGATGACGGCGCCAACCCGCCGGACGACCTGCTTGTCGAGCGCCCATCCGCCAGCGCGCGCAGCAACCGGCACGCGCGGCACCCAAAGCGCAAGGCGGGCTACTCGCTGTGGGCCCAGAACGTCGTTGCATGGCAGCGCGGCCAAGAGACCCCGCATGCGTCTTCACAAGCGGCCGCACAGGCGGCCGGCGTGCGTGGCGGCGCGGCTGCTGGCGCGGCTGCTGGCGCCGTGGGCGGCGCCGCCGCCTCGGTCTCCGGTTGGCTGAACAAGGGCCCCGACCCGGCCACGGACGCTACCCAAGGCCAGGACTCCTACAACAAGTCTGCGTCGTACGGCTCTGGCCCCAGCTCCGGCTCCAGCTCCGACCCGGCCGCTAGCTCGACCACCGGCGCCAGCCCGGCCGGCTCGAATGCCACGTACGCTGGCGGCTTCGAGAAGATCATGAACGGCGGCGGCTTCGAGGCGGCCTCGGCCCCGCGCGGCTACGAGTCGTCGCAGGGCAAGGCTGCGGGCGCCTCTGCTGCGGGATCTGCGGCAGGTGCTGCTGGCGCCTCGTCTGGCTTCCCCCATGGCTCGCAGGGCTCGCAGGGCTACCAGAGCGGCTCGCAGAGCGGCTCGCAGAGCGGCTACCAGACCGGACACCAGACCGGACACCAGACCGGACACCAGACCGGACACCAGACCGGACACCAGACCGGACACCAGACCGGACACCAGGGCTCGCACGGCGGTCCTCAGAGCGGCTACCAGAGCGGCCCCCAGGGCTCCCAGGGCTCCCAGGGCTCCCAGAACTTCCAGGGCGGCTCTAACTCGAAGGGCCCCGCTTACGGCTCGTCTTCCGGCAGCGCGTCGGGCCCCGGCTTCGGCTCGTCCGGCTCGTCGTCCGGCCCGTCCGGCTCCGCGTCGGGCTCCCACGGCGCTGGCGGTGCTGCCTTCGGTGCCACTGCCGGAGCCGCTCTGGGCGGCGCC
>JAKTRO010000058.1:0-50946 GCA_030579755.1 Entelexis gropengiesseri | reverse complement strand
GGGCCGGCGGCGGCGAGCCAGCGTCAGCTGAGCCCGTCGACGGCCGGCGCTTCGCAGGCCCGCGGGGCGGCGGCCCGAACGATGCCGCGTATGGCGTGGGCGTGAAGTCCAGATCCCAATTCCGCGATTTCGCCGCCGCGTCGTCGGACGGCGTGCTGCTGTCGTGCTCCATTCTTGTTTGCAACAAAGCCGCTGGCCTCCGAAGAACTAATTAATTCGCGCCTAACGCCGAAAAAAAAATTATGGCGTACGCGCCTGCAACCTGCTCGGCCGGTCGGGCGCCTGCAAACGGCTGCGTCTTGTTGGCTTACGCGAGGGGCAAAACAAAGCCTGCTCAGCCCACGCAACGAGTCAGTAAAAGAGGCCGCTGGCTCTTGTTGTCGGCTCTTGCTAGCTATTGTTGGCTGGCGGAGAGTCCGATGACGTTAGCTGCCAGCCAGCAGCACCACTGCCTATGACTGGGTTGATGCAGCGACATATGCAGGCATTGGTCATGTGATACGCCCGGCATTAGAACGTAGTCGGTTGGCCCGCTGCTCGCTGATTGCTGATGTCGCCCCCACCTACACAAACTACATTAACTACATCGATACTTAGGCTAGCTGCGTAGTTTAACAACAAAGATAATCGAGTATGTTATCGTCCATGTTCACAACCCGCCAGCTGCAGAGGGAACAGGATGAGCTGGTGTTGCGCACCCCTAACCGCCCGCATTGGAGCCGCTAATGTCCGCAAACCACAACTAGGAAATGCCACGCCGAGCCCGTTGCTCCAGAAGCTCATTAATCGAGGGAGCCGATCACGCTGTACATGCCGCCCTGTGGGCGTAGTTTATGGTAAATTTAACCAACAAGCACTTAAGTAGTCACCTGCACTGCCACAGCATTGGCACCCATCCGGTTATGACAATTACGATTCTACGCTCATTTTGAAACATTTTTAGACATTACATTTCTGCCCGGTTCGCGCACACCGCTCGGTGATTTCAGCAGCGCAGCGCGCCGAGGCACTGACTCCCAGCATCTTTATTCGCAGGCCAGCAACAGGTGCGGCCAATAGGTCGACCTCAAGCCGATCCCTGGAGAGCCAAAGAACTGCATGGCAAGGAACGCTGCGGATCCAGGCGGGACCGCTGCGTGACGGGACAAGCTAAACGTTGCGCCCAATATATCGTGTGCTGGTCTTCTTACGGCGGCTCTATACCGGCAAAACGAAGCTCTGGCCCTGGTATACCTTCGAATAATACACGTAGAAGAAGTCCGAGTAGAGCAGAGTCTGAATGAGTCCGCCAGAGATCGAGACCCAGTCACCGTGGTCCTTCGTGAACCCACGGTAAATCCAATTGAGCAGGTAGAACACCCGGTAAGCGCCCAGCGCGAAAATGTAATGGGTGGTCATGGTCTCGGCCTTGCCCGTGCGCTGAATCATGAAGAGCTGGGGCAGGATCGCAACGCTCTCAAGCCAGATCGAAAACGCCCAAAGCAGCTCCACGATTGTGAACTTGAGGTGGAAGAATAGAGCGAACACAGCGCTGAAGCCGATGAGGTACTGCACCTTGAAAGTATCGACGGACGACGGGCTGCGCGTCGGCTTGAGCTTGCGCGACATCAGCCACAGCACGTACCCGGTGCTGCCCAAGTAGATCAACTTGAACAGCGTGTTGTAGAACGAGCTCCAGCGCTTGAACAGCAGGTCGAGGTACCGCGTCACGTATACAAGCATATACAGCGCCTGCGTCTTGTACGAGAGCCCGGCCACCGAGCGGTCACGCAGAATCTTCGATATCAGGAGGTAAATGGACACCAGGTGGGTGAAATCCCCGGCAAGGCGGAATACGTTGTACATTCTTGGCGGGGGCAGGCCAGCTACAGCGGTTTGGAGTCAAGCGAGGTGGAAGCGGAGCGGATGTAGCCGGAGCTCAAGGTGGGTTCTCACTCAGCGGTTGTGCTACCTCAGTGGTCGTGCTCACTCAGTGGTTTCCGACTCAGTGAATTGGGCGAGGCGAGGCCGGCGTACGCGCTGAGGTGCGCTTACGTGTCACGCCTTCGACCGACCACCTGCTGTGAACCTAAAACGTGTCATGTGACTGGACTCAGCGCTGCTTCGGCTTGCCTGGCCTCCATACCACAGCGGGCCTGCAGCGGGCCTGCAGCGGCCGGGTGGCTAGCAACAGTTATCATACACAGTAACATAATTAGATCAAAATTCGAACCTGCAAAGGGCAGATGGTTTGATATGACCAGTCGTGCTCGGAGTCTATTTTTGCGGAGGCCCCACAAGGGCGGACGCGCAGTTCCGCAGCGCCCTGAAAGCTACGCTGAGCGGTCCCGGTTTTGCCGCGCGCGTTGGCGCGTCTCCCATGCCGCACGCTCAGCAGCAGGGTCCATCCCATCGGTGTCGTCTACGGTCTGCTCGCTAACCGGCTTCAGTGCTGCACGCTCTCTGCTCAGCATGTCAAGTGCGGCTCCGCGGCGCTCGCTCGCTGCCACGCTCTCCAAATCAATGGGCGCGTTCTCCTTGAGTGCGCGGTGCTTCCGGGTAAAGGCTAGCTTTGGCGGGCGCTCGTCCTCTGATTCTGACGAGCTTGACTCCTCTGATCCAGCAGAAGCGTCAGTACCGCCCGACTCAGCACCCGACTCAGCACCGCCAGAACCGCTGCCACCGGACTCAGCGCTATTGGACTCATTGCCAGCCTCCAGTCCCGACTCCTCTTCTATAATTCCATTGCTATCTCCAGCTACTACCTCTGATTTCTCCGCTGGATCGCTTGGGGGAACACTTCGAGTACCATTGCATGGGGCTCGAACACCCTCACTCTTAAGGACCTTCGCTTGCGGCCGGGGATCTAGCGGCCCCGGCGGCCGGCTTTGCGACTGATTAGATGGTTCTGCTTGGCTCGCGTCCGCACTCGATGCGAAGTGCCGCCGGCGCTTCATCAACCGCTCGGCTTACCTCACCACGCACCACCGTTCGCACTAATATACTCGACTCGACGACCGGGCCCGGACGAAAACCCCTCGACTGGAGACGCGATGTCTGAGCAGCTGCAGCAGCAATACAACTCGTTCAAGGCGGCGCTGCAAGAGCTGCAGCAAAAGATCAGCGAGGTCGAGATGGACGGCGAGGAGCACCGCCTTGTGCTGGAGTCGCTAAAAGACATCGACGGTGACCGCAAGTGCATGCGCATGATCGGCAACGTGCTTGTAGACAAGAAAGTGAAGGAGGTGATCCCTGCGCTGGAGGAGACGAAGGCCGGGCTGGATAAGGCGCTTGATACGCTGCGGCGCGACCTTGACAAGGCGCAGCAGCAGATGGACAAGTGGAAGAAGGACAACAACGTGAAAATAGTTGGAAATTGAGCGCCGCGCGCTTTGTACATACTTTAAACGATAATGGTTTACTGGCTTAGCCATTTTCTTGCGGTGTCTCAGAGAAAGCCGCATCTACTTGGCGAACCGCGCACCCCTTTTGAGCTCGTGATGAAGCTTGCACTTTGATGAAAATTGCTATAACGTTATACCAGATGTATCATTATACTTTTTGTCCAGCGCTTCCTTTTTGTTTAGGCTCTTGTGCGCCGGGTGCGGGCCTTCTTGGGCTCTTTAGAATCCTTGAGCTCCTTCTCTTTGGGCTCCTTGGGCTCCTTGGGCTCCTTGGGCCGCTTGGATTTGGGCTCAGGAGTCTCCTTCTTCTCCTTCTTACCCTCTTTCTCGCTGTCGTTCGTATCCTTCTTGGTCGCAGGGGTCTCGTCAGGTAGACCAAGATACAGAATAACAAAGATGAGGAACCCCAGGGCGGTTGTCGTCACGCCAGCAAGGTAGACCCAGCTGTTCGTGATCGCCCACGAGCGCGCCCACTCGTCGTTGGCACGATGCCGGATCGTGACAACGTCGTTCGCAGTGAGGTACGTGAGGCCCGGCCGCTTGTAGTCGATGGCAAACGTGAACATACCGTACTGCTCGGGCGCGACAAACTTCGCGCAGCCAGCACTATCCAGATTGATCCGGTAGTAGGGGTCGAGCATGCGGAACTCGAGTTGCACGTCGTCGAGGTTGTTGTACTTCACCCAGGCCCCAAGCTCGGGCTCCCACGCCTCGATGTCTGCGCAGTACAGTAACGGCTCATCCACGGCGTAGTGCAGGTGTGAGCCGTTCGTGCCGGCGTGGTGGGTCCCCGCGAGCCGCAGCCGGCCTGTTTCCTGGAACGCCCACTTCGTCAGCTTCTGCGCGGCAGCTGTGTCCTTCAGCAGCTCGGGCGTGCCAACCCACACAAACCGCGCGCCGCCGCGCGTCTGCAGCGCCGCTGCGACGAACGCCTGCTCGCCCAGCGCGTACGGCTCCTTGAGCAGCTGCTGCGACTCGCCCTCGTCCTTGGCCGCGTTGTACGCATACGCGGACGGCGGCGCGCGCGCGAGGCCCAGCGCCAGCTCATTCGCGCCGAGCGTCGCCACCGCGCTGCCACTCCAGCTGCCGCCAAACTCGTTGAGAATCTGCGGAATGGGGAACGTTGCCGGCTCGTTGAAGTGGTCGACAATCTCGACGCCGCGCGAGCTCACATGAATCCCGAGCTGCGCAGCAGCGTCGCGAATCGCCACGGGGCTGTACTTCGGCGTGCTGAGCGCCAGCACGTTGCCGCCAAGCTGCATGAACTCCAGGAACGTCTTTGCCCGCAGCGTGCTGCCCAGCGCCTTGGTCTTGCCGGGCAGCACGACTACCGAGTCGTACGCGCGCTGTCCATACTCGATCAGCTGCGGGTGCTCTTTTACGCCTACGGTTTCGACAGCAAAGCCGCGCGCCGCGAGTGGTCCGGCAACCTCTGCTGCTGAAACGTCGGTGTTGGTGTCATCGTACACAACGAGCACGCGCTCGTAGCCCGGCGACGGCACGGCGGTCACACGCCCGGCACTTAGCGCCGCGACAAACAAGCCTACCACAGAGCGCAGCTGCATCAACGGCCTCTTTAATTGTGTGATGTGTACACGCTGGCTCCCGCGTCGCACCCCTAGCCTTATCACCACAACCCCCACGTTACTGCCATGACCATTTGAGGCCCTCCTCTCACACCCACCCACTACCAATGTGGCTTGCCAACACGCATTAAGCCGATAAGAATTGCCTGCTAATTCTATGATTTTGTGCCTCTAGCGTTGCCGATGACTGTCCTCTCTTAAACGAGCTGACTCCAAGGTTAAGTGAGCATTTAGATTTCATCCGATGCAGCTTCCCAAGTTGGCTCCCTTAATAGTCAGAGAGGTTCACTGTAAACCTGGAAATTACGACTCCTAAAGATACGCGAATTGATCTCATTGAGGTCTCCTTAGAGAAAAGAATCGTGATAATGCTTTGCGGGAAATCAAAGATCATAACTACTGAGTATACGCTAGCGGAAATGCGTGGGCTCGGATTCGAAAGCAACGTAGATACTGAGCTGTATTGCCGGCCAAAAAATCGAGAGCCAGAAGGATTCACGAGCGAGATATTTGTCGCCTAGCACAGGATTGGCATGGAATACCTGTGCAAGATTCTGGTGTAAGAGAAGCACAGCTATTAATATCATGCCACCACTGCCGTATTACAGAGCCATAACTAAACACTAACGAAGACAACGGAGCCATTAAGTCATTAAACGCTCTCTGTAGCTCAATCACGAATAGCCCGGGATTCTGACTTGTTGGAGTTGAAGCGAACCTCGGGTTGGGATTTTGGAACACCACTGATCTTCAAATAACACCCTATATGCACGCGGATATGCAATTCATTATAATTACGCGTGTTTTATCGCTCTCTTATTATGTTGTGGACGGTGGAGCTGATTTTTTTCCTCTTGGGCTCATAACACTGAATTGCAACTCGAATTTCCCAGCTTTCCACGCTGAGCCAGCAGTGCTTTTCCCGAGGCAATCAGCACAAGTGGCTTTTCCCAGAGATCTTCAACTCTGGCTCGCAATGAGCCTCCAAGAGATTGATTCTGTTTGAACACCATCCATCTGGCTGATTTTCAAGCCTCATAAGCTTTTGAACCGATTCCAGGAGGATAAAGGATATTGAGGCTGACAACTAGTTTCCTAAGTTCCCTGATATCAGTTTCAAGGTTGTCGATCTGATGCATTAGCTCTGCAAAAGCGCTTACGACGGAGGGTGAACCCTCAGGCGAATCGGAATACGGACCAAATTGACAAGGCTCTTGGGAAGCAGGAGGGAGCAGAAGGGTGAATTTCTCGGGGGGGCGAAGGGGAGATACCAGAGGCACACTGATCGATCAGATGTTTCACCATATCGGCCGTGTGGGCGACGTTTTTAATGTCGCTTTCTAGCCTCCAATGAAGCAAGTTGAGAGTATCAGAGTCAAGGGGAAGAGGATCGCTGACTTGAGCAGAATTTGTGTTGGGAATTGTCCACTCACGCCATATACAAGTTAGGCGCGGCAAGCAAAACACCAACGATGAAAGAGCAATTACAAACCATGAGAATGTCATAGTATCTTTCTTTTCGGAGGCACAAAGATGCCAAAATGAGAAGGCAAAAAGACTGATGTCAACCGCCTCCAAATGCTGCCTTTAATTATCTCGACGGCTTGCTTGTCAGAGATGTATTCCCCGCATGTCAGCTCAGCTCTAGCCCGATTCAGCTAATCCTAGCACTTCAGGAAGCTTGGATGGCTCTATTTGTACTCCGGTCGGAGTTAAAACTAATGTCAAGAGCCGCTGACGGCGGCGTGAGCTATGAGTGGTATGAACATGGGCAAATTGAGTTGTAAAAGCCATTTAGCCGCCAATTGATCTCGCTACTAGCTCTAAATCGCTGGTTTGCGCTTGCGCCGCGTCTTGTTCCGACCTTTTACGCTATAGGGGTAATGCCATAGACCCCCAAAAAACTCCCTTCGCGAACATTTACCCCTGCCCTGAGAAACCCTGTGTCTGCAGTGTCTGGGCACGGTCTGGGATGCTCACCCTAGGACTGCATGCACTCCCCTTACCGCTCGCATATTGAGCAGCGACGCATGTGGCAGCGAGGAAGCATAGCTCGCCGCTATGCACCTCTCCAATGAATTTCATTTGAAGCGCTGTCTAGGGCCAGACGCTATTTGATAGCCAGCTTTGCGAGTGGTTGGTTCCGCCGACAGACAAGAACCCGGGTCGCTATGTTTAGTCAGCGATCTATAGAGACGAGCAGAATTGGGCCACACGTCATCACGAAGAGGACGCGTTTTTTCACGTAATGCTGCATGAAAGTAGTGCTTGCCTTGCTGGTTCCATGCATGAAGGCTTGCGGGGCTCACTTGACCCCGCGCGCCAAGCCGAGAAGTTGAGTAACTGATGCCGAGGTCCTTTGACTTCATTCCACGGAGAGCTAGCCTGAAGCGCAATCAGATGGTAATACCAGAAATAGAGAATCATTCCAGCTATCTATATTGCTATTTCACGTTCTTAGCTGCTATTTACGATTTCTAACGGATGAGCTCCTCCGTGAAGACATCGGCTTCAGCGGAACGACCACTTTTAATGTTCAGGACTAAGACTTGTTCCTCAACTAGAGAGACTACTCTAGCATATGTGCGGAGACATGGCGCAGTCAAGGTAAGACATGGCGGAGCTTCCTGAGCGGGTGGTGAAGCCCGAGCGGCTACGCATCCCATGCGCCCAAAAAGCGCAGAATAGGCTCGACCCAATTCTAGTAGCCTCTGCCACGAACGAAGGGTTTAGGCCTAGCTTATTTAGAGCCTTCCCTATCTCTCAGAGGTCACACGCTCAATTGGCCAGACCGAATTCGATATGCGCACTATTAGCTTGGGAATGGACGGGTAATCAAGCCCACGCAGAGCACGGCTGATGTCAGCGGCCTGCTCTTTGAGTGCTCACAGTTCGCGAGAAAGTGCAAGCAGCAGCGATGCCTTTGGATTATATAGCCACGTACGATGTCGAGCCAAGTCCCCCGGTTTTTGTAGCATAATCACCAATTATCTAGAAGGGTCAACGGTACTCGGGCGGCCGAAGCGTTGCCTTGAGGCCGTGTGGCTATGGCATACCAGCGGCGTGAAAAGACAACGCCCTGTTGTGAGAAGATGTCCACTCTATAAGAGTATAGTAGAGCAATCGATTCTATTGATGCCAACCGGGCAGGATCCGTCGATGCGCGGATGTGTCCGTTATTTTGAAATCGCACTCCTCACGAGAGGACTTCCAAAGAAGCAGCTAGCTGCGGGCTTGCACGAGTCATAACATTAAAGATAGCGGCCTATATACAACTCAGATGCTTGCATTATGTAGTGTGAGCCGTTTTAATCGACCTTTTTGGCGCCACGCTTGCCCCGTCCTTAAACAGCCGAGTCACTATTGATGGATTACTAACACGCGCCAGGAGGATGCCCGGTAGCGAAGCCATGAGATAGAGGCTGCGAAAGCTCCACATGTGAAGCAGCCCCACTGCGTCCTGTAACTGGTATCTGTCTGACTGTGACCGAGCCTTAGTGATTGATTGTGCTGCTGATAAGCCAATTTCATGGGCTAGACAAGAGAGGCCCTAGCCCTACCCCGATAGAATGCAACGACACCACTCCGGTGTTTGTTTACATGCGTCAATAGCATCTGCAAGATATTACGCCGGCGTCGCACGCAACCGATAAGGCATGACTCTGCATGGACCGATAGAACGATCGTGGTAGCACAAACCGGAAATCCCTGAAAGAAGCTTCAGGCCACCAACACACTTGTGCTTGGCCTGTATCGTAAACGAGGTCAGTGCGCTTGGCTGAAATTCGAGGAGGGCCATATATCTCGGAATAGTGGTTCGCGCGCCACAAGGGTATATGACTGTCACGTGTCGGGAGGGATGATCGCCGGAGCGAATCGCTGGGCAAGTCATTTACAGTATACGGCAAGCTCTCGAGCCAATTATTCGGCAGGACTGGTGCGTATAGAAATCATACTCAGAGATTATTCTTGCAAAAAAATGGCTTTTGTTCTCATTTCCGGTCTTCTTTTGCTTTCCATCCAATATAAGAACGAGTCAAGAAGGAGCTATGACAGGAAAGTGAGATAGGCTGAGAGGCTCAGCGCCATATCGGGTCACTGGCAATATCGTGATCAAAGTTATTTTAGCCTGTATCGTAACCCACGACGTACATGAGGTTACAGAGTGTGCTGGCGCGTTCTCAATAATTTCTTCTCTAACGCATGCAAGGAAGTCTCGATTCGTCTTGTTGGTTGGCTCTTCGGTCTTTTCTTTCGGACCGATAACAATCATATGCATATGCGGAACATATGCAGAAATAACTATAACATTAGGGCCATACTTAAGTCATACTTTTCTAGTTGCTAACAAGATCGACCCTTTTGCGACCCTTTTCGGCATGGTTGAGCTCTCCCTAATCGAGTCTGCGACACATATGGCGCTCTGGATAATCACACCCAAGGCAAAGGTGTCGGTGGCAGACGAGAGAAGGTTCAGATGTGATTCCTAGGATGCGATTATGGGGATTTCAGATTTGTATCACAGCGCTTGAACTGCTGGAGAGGGTCGATGTCTTCTTCTTCGACTCCTCTTCTTCAACACGAAGGTCAGGCTCCGAGAATGAAGCCCCTTAACGAGCCGCTAAACCTGGTTGAATACCGCTCGTGACCAATTGATCAGTAGAAGTAGACTGCGTGCCATCAGATTCCGGCGAAGAGAGCTTGGATATCTTACCAGACAGGCTGCTGATGGTTTCAACAAGCTTCTCTTGTTCACGAAGCAGCCTAAGACGCTCCGTGTTGTGCTCTTCGAGATCTGAGGGCCACTGCGGAATAGGCAGGTTGTTGAACTCGATGAGTTTAGCTGTGACTTTGGATAGCTCAGCTGCGGCTGATTCAAGCTCGTCGGACACTTTGCCCACATCTCTGAAGCGAAAAACGGAGTGTGGTATCATGGTGCCGTAGTTGTGAGATATAATAACCTGCCGTACCAGAATAGGTAAGAAGCAGAAACATATGCCTACGGCAGCACTAGCCCACTGACGTTTTGTCCAATTGCCAACACCGCCAGTGAAAGCCGCTGATAGTGCAATAGCAAGTAGCGTGGAGACGTCCAAGGCTATAAGCACTGTGTGAAGTCCCTCGTTATAGCTATCCAACGCGCCGCGCTTGATACGACGCAGCGTCTCATATCTCTTCAGAGATATAGTGAAACAAGTCATTCCGACCGAGATAATGAAGCCCTTCAGCCCAATGAAGGTCCAGGTATTATTCGGTGGAGATGTATCATTCCCAGTTCCCCCAGATCCGCCCCCTGAAGAAGTGCTGTTGGTGCTACGCTTCGCTAAAACGTGTAAGCCTTGTATACACCAGCCCGGCGTTTTCATCAGAAAGCCAACAAAATAATTGGACAATTGAGTGCGGTCACTGGTGGTTGCGAATTTGTCGCTCATAACACCGATTTTCAATGCACCAATGATCTGTGGCAAAGCTCTTTGCAACTGGCCGCAGTATTCGCTGGGTAGGCACACCCCTGGCTCAATAGCATTTGGGATCCTGCATACATCGAGCACACTGTTCATCTTGCAAGCAATCTCAGGTGGGTAGACCAGGGGCATAAAGCGGCATAAAGCGGCCTTTAAATACTCTCACGCCCAGCCTGCCAGATAGCGGCTGCCCGCCCCTCGAGGACGCTACCCCTCACACGGAGTTCCCGTCCAACCATAGGGCTGCACGATTTTTGAACTGCTCGATATATAGTTAAGTCTGAGTTAGAAGTACTAAACCACACCGAACCACTCAAAATACTATGAATCACAAGGAGGTGGGGCTCAGGAGTTCGTGCAATAGTGAAAGATAATCCTCTCTAGCTCTGCAAACCAGGATTCTCTTTACCTTTTGGCCAATTCGAATCCCCTACTTGCAATCGGGGGAGTGTCGTAGACCCCCAAATTTCTCACTTCGCCAGCGGAACAAATCGTAATACCCTTACCCTTATATAACCCTGACTCTGCAACGTCCGGGTGCAGTCTGGGCTAACCCTAGGTCTGCAGTACCGCCAGCATGAAGAGATTGAGCTCTGCTGCATATAGCAAGGAATGATCATAACTCGCCATCATGCGCCACAACAACCTATTTCAGTCCAACCACTCTACATTTTACGTGACAGCCCTGGATATCTGGCTTTATGAACGGTTCGGTCGGCCTTCAGACATAGTCGCGATCATCATGATTATGATTAGTCATTGATCGGAAATGGGCGGCGCGTCATAGTGAGGGCGCGTTCTTTCTCGTAATACTGCGCAACAGCTCTGCTTGCTTTCTTGGCACTTTGCGTGACGTAGTGCGGGGCTCAATTAAACCCGCTCGGTCGACAAAACAACTGAGGATTCAATGCCGACGTCCTTCGATTTCAGCCCGCTACGAGCCGGCTTGAAGCGCGATACAAAATCAGTAATAGGATGTGGAGAGATTGAGAGAGCAAGAGGCACTGGTGCTTTACGCCTACGGCACCAGTTATCGGGTGCCCTTCAAGCCACGGCGGTGCGAGTTCTAGCGGCGCAAACCCCTCCCAATCGTAAAAACGGGAATACGCCTTGCAAGAATAAAGTCTCTTGAGTAGCTCTGTGGCTTTGGGCAGCCAAGGCAGTTTGAGACGTCGCGACTCTCTGGGTGGGTGAAGCCCTAGTGGTATGCTTGACCCTTGCACCCCCGAGATGCGTGGAATTGGCGGAATATCAGCAACACTGAACATAAACTTCTAATTATGATTAGCTTAGTTCGAGCCATTCTGTTGAAAGGCCTTACTGCTTGGATGCCGCGCGCTTCATTGTCCGACAAGAACCCGATTCCTCGCGGCTACATGGAATGACAAGGGGATTCAGACGTCAAGCGTGCTGCTCCCTTGAGGTCGCACTATCATGGCTCTTCAGCGGCGTAAAATTGCAACGCTGTGCTACAGAGTAATGATCGCTTTGATGACGTTTCAAGTAGATCTGAGTTTTCTGAACTCAGCTTGTCAAAATCCGCCGACTCCTTCATGTGTCCGTTAATTTAGAGACACAATTCTCTAGACAAAAATAGACTTCTAAAGTGACGGTTGACTTCGCTGGACGAGCGACACTGATAGAAGGAAGCATCTCGTAGTATGTGTGCTTGGTTCTTATAGCAGACCGCCTCTGCTTTGGTTGCGCTCCCTTCATCGTTAACCGACCATTGTGACCATTGATGATTAGCGAGCAGTGGGTGACGATAGCGAGTTGAGCGAAAAGCACAAATGAAGCTGTAGTGCGAAGCAGCCCTGCTTATACACGTAGCCAAATGATCCGGGGCCAATCAAGATTTGGCGAGCGCGCTGCTGACGGTCAATCTCTAGCTAGATAAGAAGTGCCCTAGCCCTGTGTGGATGAAACGCAAATGTACCTCTTCGTCTACCTGCATCAGGAGTACCTGCAGGATGATGCCGCGTCGACCTCGAACGCAGAAGATAAGATTAGACTCTGCATGAGCCGACCAAGCGGATGCAATTTGACGATCCAGAAAGGGAGCCGTGGGCCGCTTACAACTGGCTTGTGCTTGGAAAGCGAGGCTTTAGAGGCAGTTCTGAGCAAGCTGCTACTAAAAGCTAAGGCATATTTAGCTTCGCATACCAAAAACCGTGCGGGATGCTTTCGGTTCAGTGCTTGGGATTGAAATTGTTGGATTTGGTTCAGCGTTCTATCCTAGTCGATGACGACGAGCATGTGTCGAGCCCTGTGGATCGAAGTTTGGCGCACTGGCGATAATGATAGACCTGTTAAGATCAGGAGCTGCAGTAGTCGAGCGTGATCTAGAATATAGAAGAACATGTGAGCCCTTCTCTGAAACCCTTTTTCTCGAGATGATGATAGGCTCTCGACGCCTGGCATCTTCTGAAGCTGGGTTAAAGGAGCCCGTTTAGCCTTCTGCCTCTGAAATTTCCTATATTGGACACTAAACGGTGGCATAATACCGTGATATCTCATCCAGCTCGCTAGTCAAGTTCTCGACAGTTCTAAGAAACTCCTCTTGTTCGTCAAGTAACCTCGATCGCTCATTATTCTCATTAAAACTCAGGATTCCGCTTAATATGAAGAATTCGGGTAATGGGGCCCATCGCGTAAACGACTGAGGCTCTCCGCCCTCCAGCTCGAGGAGGAGTTTGGCCGTGACTTCATTTAGTGCCTCGGCAGTTGAGCGAAGCTTGCTTGAAACAATGCCCATATCCGTGGATTGCGCATCAGGGAAAGCCTTGAATGTTGCCTTCCCTAGGACAATAAGAACATACCGTGAGAGTGGACCGAGCGTTTGAAGAAGCAAGGCTAAGGCTATAGTGCTAGGCTTGTGTGGCGGATCAAGAAAGACAGCCCAAAAGTATGGAGCGATAGCAGCCATATACACAGTAGCATCATAGAAGACCATTGCGCCAAAGAGAGTATTGTTGGTGCTGTTTGGCTCACCGTGCTTAATATAACGCAGCGATCCGTGGCTGTCGTGAGCTTGCATAGATGCGTAGAAGCCAGTCAGTACGTAAACCAATATCATAGCAATACGCGCAATGACTTGTATCACCTGAAATGCGCTAGTTTCGTTGACGCCGTTGTCGACTGATCGCAAGCAGTTCTCGCTACAATTTGCTAGAACACCTACGTTTCGAACACAGCAATCTGGCCATTGGTTCAAAAGACCAACTAAAGAAGGCACAGTAAGGCTGCGCTCGTACTCGGTTGTAGATTTGTTTCTCGCAATGTCGAATATCAATGCGTCAATAATGACTGGGATAGCAGCCTTGACGTTTTCGCATACATCGAAAGCCGGTTCAACTCCTGTTAAACTTCCCTGCGTTGTTTGATATACAGTCATAGTACTACTCATAGTGCAAGCTAATCTAAAAAGATAAGCCTGGACGCGTCACGGCTTATAAGTAGTCTCCCGGGCAGCTTATCATCGAGCGTCTCTCCACCCCTTCGAGCATGCCTCTACCTGCACTCGTGCGACTCGCATTAACCCTAATGCTACACGAAGCCGTATGGACTATTTGTATAGTAAATCTGAAGCTCTTAATGCTAGTATGACACAAACGGGTCGCGTCGTTGCAATTTAAAGGCGACTAAAGTTGTGGTGAACACACCGCCGTGATACACGCTCCTGGCAAGCAGTGTATACCGTGATTTTGTTCGAATCTTCCCTTTTGTGAGTGCTGCACGCAATCGAGAGGCTGCCATAGACCCCCAAAATTTCCTTCCGTGGCTGAACATGACGTATTGCCCTTACCCATATCGAACCCATGTCTGCAAAGTCTGAGGGAACCCTAGGTCTGCACACACCCCTTACCGCCCGCATGATGAGGTTGAGCCGTACATATCGCAACTGGGGATGGTAGCTTGTCTATAACTGCTGAACTAAACGCACGCTGAAGTTCAATTGTCTAGATTGCGACCAATTTTCAGATGGATGGCTTTGCAAGTGGCTCGCTTAGCCACCATACACTCGTCAAAAACGCATGTTAGTAAGCACGCCACGGCGGTCAAAGACGGGCGACGCGTCTCGAAGAGGGCGCGCTCCTTCTCGTAATACTACATGCATGCTCCTTCCCCGCTTTCTCTGTACCATGCATGAGGGCGGGGCTCAACCGGCCCCCGCCCGTCACCTGGTTGGGGCTCGACTGCGCTCTCTGGCCTCAGTCCACTAAATACAGGCTTGAAGCGCGACGCTTCCTACGTCGGACGTAGCACAATGCTTACTGGATAGCGGTAAGTATAATAGCGGTATGCATAATTGATATCTAAACGGACCAACCCGCTGTCAGACACTACAATGAACGGACCGAGGTCCGTTTGAGTAGCTCTAAACCTGTGGAGATGAGATGTGATGCAGCCGAGATATCACGCGGCTCGCGAGCCCCCGCGTAAGTTGTGGTCCTAGCGGTCAGCCGACCCTGATACCTCATCTCGCGCAGAGTGGCCTGAGCCCAATGCTAGTTCTAAATTACAAAGTCCTTCAAGTTAGCTTGAACCGTACTACCGCTGAGGGTTTCATTGCTACGGGGTCGGATGCTCCATTGGCCAAAACGAGCCTGGCGCGCGCCCGGTCAAGTTAAGATGATGAACGGGAAATTTAGTACACAGGGAGCATACTTGGCGCCGTTTCCTCGTTATTTGAGCGCTCAGATCCTCGCTAGAAAAACATAGACAAAATTGACGCGTTTTTCTTGTCCTAGCTCAGCATTATGCTCTGTCAAGTCGCGTCTCGGCTTTGTGGCAGAAATTACGTACGTGGAGTGTCAGCGGTGCTCACATGGCAGGGGTGTAGCCTCTGAACACTGGGGGCGCGATTGCCGGCTTTCAGTAGTGTCAATCAGTACAAAGATGGCGTTCTGCTGCGTAGTTATGTTTTTTGAGATACGTTCAAAAGCTTTCGGGTTCGCCAGAGCCAACTTTATAGAATTCGCCTTGACCTCAACGTGTTTGCTAATTAAGGAGCATACTCTCCAACGTACGCGAGGGTAAGGGCCAGCTGCGAGAATTGATGGGAATGGAATGCACCGCGTCGAGGACATAGGTGCCTGCTTTACGTAGTAGAAGCTGTTTGAATTTTCCTCTTAATGGCACCGCTTCATCGTCAACGAACCGTATACATCATTGATGGATTACTAACACACAACAGGCACCGGGATGAGGATAGAATGAAGCCTCGTGGCTCTTGGAGTAAACCCCCTTCAGGGCCTTAGGCACCGTTAGGAACACCACCTCGGAGGCCATGATTCCCGGAAACAGTATATGTCCGACTCCATCCTAGCTTCGGCCAAATGCTGCACGGCCGACGGACCAATTCCTTGGCTGGACATGGCCCTAGCCCTGATGATGATAGAATGCAAGGGCACTTTTCCGGCACCAGCGGATTTATTCATGCGCACTTGACACCTGCAAGATTACCGCACGGTACGCCGACGTCTAACGCAGCCGATAAGGGAGGACTCTGCATGAGATGATTGAGCAGAGATTGCAGCACCATCGAGGGGCACTTGAGAAAAGCCCTCGGCCATGACGATTCAACTTGTGCTTATAATTTACTGAACCAGCGCCATAGTCAACACACGTGGTTCCAAGACCATAGCTCGGAAAAGTCGACCGCGGCACGAGCCTGAAACATACACGTGTCTCATGTCACATGATTTTCCGGTTGGGTGGGCACCAAAGCCCTCTCAGACAGGTGCTCTACAGCTCAATGAAGGTGACTGGAAAGAGAGAAGCAACATTGAGTTTTCGTGTAGTCACTTCTTGGATCAGGCTCCTCAGTGACATCGAATGTATAGCGTTTATTTAAAGCCGGTCTACCTAGAATTTCAGAACCTCACCCTCTCTCGCTGACTCTGAACCAACGCTTGGAGCACTAGCGATCGACACTGATCCTTTGAGGCGGAAAATACAAAGCCCAGATCACAATCTTTCAAAGCTAGAGATGCCGAGCATCTCGGAAGCCCTCCTTATGGACTTTATTTTGGGAGAGGGGCGCCTCTTCGCGTGCCTGATTTGGCATCGGTGGATTAACTTGTGGCATCACGTTGTGGAGGATAGATTGCGATGAGCCTATCAGACAAGGATTTTAGGTTCTGAACAAGCTCTTTCTGTTTTTTCATTATTTCTGATTCCTCGGGGAGTTCAGTTGGATGAGGAGGCTCGGCTGTTTTGGAAACCGTGGGAGACAGAGCCCACGGCGTATATAGCAAGGCTCCTCCGCGGAGCTCAAGCGTCATCCTGGCCAGCTGATTGGTGGTCGAACGGAGCTCACTAGACAAATTGTGTATCATCTTTGACCGCACAACAGAGATAGGCTCAGATGTCAATTTGTTCTGGAATAAAACAACGAGTCGCGATAGATTACTGAGCAAAAGCAATAGAATGGGGGACATGAGGCTGATCATCGCTTCAGGGTCCAAGCTATCGCCTTTGAAGAGATAGCTCGAAGCCACAACGGCAAGCAATATGGCAGCATCCAAGGACTTCAATACGCTTTCAAGTTTCTCATCCCGGCTTTCAGGCCTACCTGGCTTAATACAGCGCATCGTCTTAGCATGCGCACGCATCTTCTTATAAATCCATAAGCAAAATACAAGCACCCCCAGTTTCGCCACCAGGCCTGGGATACACACGGTTGCTTCAGATAACCGTATACCCGTGTCAGCCTTGATGCTGCACTATTCCCAAAACGGCTCCTGGGATTCTTTATTGCCACCAATTACCACCCCGCATCTAGCCACTCAGTGCATGGGAGCGCTCATGACATGAGTCGAGCGGCCACATGAGTGACCAATGCGTGCTCCATCGTCACACTGCCACCTGCAATTGCCGCCTCGTGTACTATTTTCTTTGAGTGACTACATTCCGAGTCGATATAAATGTAGTAATTTTATACTGCCCATAATTTTTACCCCAGCGCATAATGAATTCTTAATGACATAAAATACGCGCAAACGCACAGAAAGATAGCCTCTTCAGTAGCCTGTTCCGCCATCATGCTTAGGAAAGCCTTGTAAATGCTGCAGTTAATGAGTTGTTATTGAAAACTTGGACCAGACCTAACAAAAAGGCGTGCTCATTACTCCTGTATGAAGCTCTTGGGGCCTCGCTTCCTCTCTGGATTTAATGTGCTGATAGCTAGCTCAAAGTACGGATGCGCGAGGAAGAAGTAAGGCCTTCTTATAATACATAACTTCCGACCTATGTGGTAGTCTAAGTACTCGCCAAATTTTAAGAGCCAGCGATCTGTACCGAAACGAGCCCGCCCTGGATGGATTGGTGAACCCAGCTCTTGAATCTTTATATAGAACGCAACTGCGTCGAAGGGTTGACAGTGCAGCCAAGTATGAACGCGTCCTTGCGGCTTCGGGGAAGTGACGAAGCCCCAGCGGGTGGCCCATCCATGCCGAAGCGCGTGCAAGGAGGCTGCGCTAAGTACAAGCAGTCCCAAGCCGTCTTTCGAGGCCGAGGTGTGACTGAGTTCGCATCGAAGCGCGTGCGATAGTGGACGAGTTACCCGCCCAATTGCGGGCGAGCTCGGCTTTTACGAGGTCGAGGGAAGCAGCGGCTTACGAGTATTCAAACAATAAGCAGATAGTCTTACTTTCAGGAATGGAATAGCTCATTCATCCACTTAGGCTACCTAGTATCCTATCAATGAGCAAAATGGCGTTAAAAGCTTAATGCGATGTTATTTATCCTGCTGGAGCCGAGCGCTTGTTTTATAGCTTGCAAGCTGAGCTTCATTACATCAAAGCCTCACCAGCTGCCTTTTTATAGCAACGCAACACGGCTGACAGCAGATGCGCCCTAATACATGGGTCACTGGCTGGCTTCTTATACTCGCTTTACCCCACGCAGGCCCAAAGCGCGCACCCGATCCTTGAAGCGGAGCGACTGGTGTCACATGATGCTGGTTGCCACTCGCCATCCACCTCCATCACACGCACGACCACTCTCTAGTAAAGTTAACTATTGACATCCATGACCGACGTGGGCGATTACACTGACGCAGAGTTCGCCGAGATCTGGGATCAGCTCAGCAAAGCAGAGAAGTTTGTAACCGACCTGGACGTGGACGTCAAGAGTTTTAACAGCAAGCTTGACCAGATCTTGAAGGATGCCGGACATGACAAGCCCGAGGCCACGAGCACCGGGCAGGATCACCAAAAGGAAAATTGAGGGCACTTGCCGCACCGCTCCCTAGCCAGCGGCCTTCCAATACCTTATACCGCTCATCAGGACACGCCACTGCGAACCGCCCGTCCAGTACCCGTAACCTAGTCCCACACCCGCACTTTTCAGCGGGCAGTTAATTAATTTAAGCAAAACACATGTCTGACCGCCTGGGATTAGAGCCTGCCCAGCGGTTGGTTTTGTTTGGGGGTGTGGCCGGCATCTACGGCCTATTCCACGGGGTGGCTAAAGGCGCGAGGCTTGCGTCGCTGCGTTATCTCGCCGAGAACGCGCACCGTCTGCCGCGGAACATGGGGACGTGGTATTTCTTCCACAAGCGGAAGAACTATGTGATTCTGAAGCAGGCGATGAACTCGGGTGCGCTGCTCGCGCTGAAGTACGGCGGCATTACTGCTGCCTTTTTCGCGTGCGAGGCTGGCTTGGACCGCGCCCTCCACCGCGTCTCGTGGCTCTCCACCGTCGGCTCGTCGCTGGTGCTTGGAACTGCCATTGCTGCCACACAAAAGCTAGGCGTGCGACAGGCGGTGCGGTCGGTGCGGACGTATGCTCTGTTTGGCCTTGTAGCAGGCGTAGTGCAAGACGTTGTGCGCGGCCAATCAACTCTTTCGCGGAAGCGGAGGGCCCGAAGGCGGGCCCAGGATCAGGACGCTGAACAACCCGCGGCCTCGTAGATCGGCGCACCAAAATACATTTGGGGTCCGAGCGGCTACTGAATTGACCAGGCCCTGGCCGCCTTTCTTAACATTTCTATCATTCACATGTACATATTAAGCTACCAGCTCAGTCGTCCTCGTTCTGGTCTGCGTCTGCGTCCTCGTCCAGGTCCAGCGGGTACAGAAGAATACATGCGACGCCCGAAACGCTGTCCAGCTGCTCTCCGGACGGGTGCAGACTGCTCAGGATTAACACCTCGTTACCACGGTCGCGCACAGCATCCGACAGCGCGACGTAGCGCTTGCGTTCGAGCACGTCGCTGGAGCGAAACAGTGAGTCTGTGAGCATGAGCGTCTCAATCGCCTCGAGCCGCGCGGCCTTCTCGACCTCGTCGGGGCCGTACCACGCGCGCATGTCGTCATTGTTGATCGACTTGAAGAATGCATCCATGACCTTCATTTCGCGGCCGTAGCGCGTGTCGGTGAGCTGTGTCTGCACCTGCGGGTCGGCGAGCGCCTCGGTCAGGGCGTGCAGGTGGCCCGAGGACGCATGCGCGGTGACGAACTTCGCACGCGACTTGATGAGCAGCTGGTTCTCGTCGCTCTGGGCCTTAGCGAACACGAAATTGTAGAGGTCCTGCGGCGACTGTCCTGGGCCGGCCAGGAGAACCACCTTGATCTTGGCAATGTTGATATTCTGGTTGATTGCAGCGTACACTGCCGCGTGGAATCGCTCAATGGCCTTGTCCTGCGCCGCGTTGTCGCCGCGCTTTTTGCGTGGAATCGGCACGTCCACCTTCGCCCGCATCACCGTCATTGCCTCGGTGACCAGGCACACATGTGCAATCCCGGGTTGCAGCACCACCGCGCCAATGTCGCTGCGGTTCTCGATATTGGTGGCGTCTTCTACCTGGCCCAGCGCAAAGCTGTCCCACTCGTCCTTGTAAAGGTTGAACTGCAAGTCGGCCTGCAGCTGCAAGGTGTGGAAGCTGCCAAGCGCAACATCCTTGTGGTCGGCCGCAGTCTTGCCGTTGAGCCGCAGCAGCCCCTCGCGCGCAAAGTACTCGATCTTTGCCACCTTCACGCGCAGCTTCAGGGTCACGCGCGGCGCACCCTTCTCGGTGACCAGCTTGCGGCTCGTGAGCGTCTCAATCTCGTCGCCCTCTTGAATTATATTGTAGACGTACCACATGTCCTCTGCATCCTGCGGGAGCAGCGTAATTACGCCGCTCGTGTCTTTGTCCAGCTGTTTCCGGATCAGCTTCATCGGGGTGGTGTGGAGGTGGTGACAAATTTCACCGGTGCCGGTCAAAACCGCCGAAACCACCAAAACCACCGAAACCACCGAACCCGAGTCAGAGCAACCCGAGGCGAAAGGCCGGCCGCAAAAACCTCAGGCGGCGAAACCAAAATGCCATTAGGCTACCACGAGGCCTTAGCCGCTAAGCTAGGTACGCTAAGCTATGTACGATGCTAGATGAATTAGAGTTAGCTGACGTTCGCATGCTTCACCGTGGCCGCGTGGAGGACCTGCGCTTTCTTGTTTACCAGCTTATGCTCGACGCCATCCTTCTTGTACACAACCGCAAGATCGTCGGTCGTGGAGAAGTTCGGCTGGATCTGCTCCCAGACCTTCTTCTTTGGGTTGAGCACCGGCTCGGGGTCCTCGTCGAACCCCTCGAAGAACAACTTGTCACCCGGCGTCGAGCCCTCAGGCACGCGGATGAACTCGACAACGCCGTCGTCCTTGTTGCTCGCGCACAGCACCATGCCGTTCGACACAATGCCCCGCATTTTCACCGGCTTCAGGTTCGCAACAACCACAATGTACTGCTTCTGCATGTTTTCGATGGGGATGTAGTTCACCAGCCCCGAGCAGATCGTGCGCGGCTCATCCTCGCCAACATGGATCGTCGACACGTACAGAGAGTCGGCATCAGGGTGCTTCACAGCCTTCTCAATGAACCCAACACGCAGGTCGATCTGACCAGGCGACAGCGCGCGAGCGGGCGCGGCAGGCGGCTTCTCCTTCTTCTCCTTCTTCTCCTTCTTCTTGCCGTCCTTGGCACCAGCAGCGCCGCCAGCGCCCGCACCAGCGCCAGCAGCACCGGTAGCAGCCACAGCAGCGCCAGCAGCACCAGAAACCTCCGCAGGCGCAGCATCGGCCCCCGCTGCTTTCTTGTCCTTCTTATCGCCCTTCTTGTCCTTCTTGTCCTTCTTGTCCTTGTCGCCCTTTTCGCCCTTCTTCTCCTTCTTAGGCACCTCACGCGGCGCTACTGTGTTCGGATCAAGCGTGAAAATCTGCTTGTTTAGCGTGTGCTGCATCAGATCGGCCCACCGCGCAACATGGCGGTTCGCAATAAGCTCATCTTCCTTGAGCTGCGGCAGGTACTTGCTCGCCTTCGCCAGCACAAGGGCGTCGACCTCCGAGGCGTCCTGGCCCCCGAGCAGGAACGTTGTGTCGCGCAGCACATCGTTGAGCTCGGCAAACGCAGCGGGGAACCGCGCGCTTAGCGTGAGCCACTGCTGGATCTGCGCCTGCTGCAGCTCCGGGTACTGCGCAAGGCTGATCTCCGGGGCGCTCTCGGCGCTCAGGTTTAGACTTCGATCAAATGCGTTACACAGCGCGTCACTCATCGTTGAAACTAAGCGACGGTTACAGACTCGGGCTCTGAAAATTTGGCTACGTAGTGCTTGCATCTCACGCTGCTTAGTGAGGCTGTGGCTCCACACCGGCCTGGCCTGGCCGGCCTGCCCTGACCAACTTGGCTTGGCTTGGCCTCGCGGGCCTGTCGTCTTCACGTATCGCGGCGCCGCCAGTAGCAGTATGTAGTGACGACGTTCTCGTATTGGACGTGGCGGTAATGTGTATCTTGGACTAGGGTCGGCCAAGACCAGGCTCCGACAACCGGACGGCAGTTGCAGCATCGTCTGGGGCTTGTGCTTGGAACTTCTGGAACTGCGGTAGCAGCCGTGGTTGGCGGGAATAAATTAGATCAAGGCTTCTGTACCATGAGTTACCACAAGCGTGTCACAGGTGCAAACGCTGCTGTGGTTGCATGATAACCACGTGAGAAGGGTCTCTCTCTGACAGTAGACGAATAATCTGTCAACGGTGCGGTGCCCTGATATTAGCAGGTTCACTCGGCATGTGCTCCAGCACAGTAGTCATCGAGGCTTGGATGCGGCGCAAGCCTTCTGACCGGTAGACCCGAGTCCGATAGTTGCCGGGTAAAAAGAACTAAAAAGAGAGTCCTACATGCGCAATTGCTTCAGTAGTTCTCGGCCCCTTCTACAAATTGCAATCAATCATCCGCCACAGCCTACGGCCTACCTTGTTCCGCCTTGACTTGAATTTCTCCTCGACAGATACCTCTATGGAGATCGCATCCGATTCTGCCTGATGGCCCCCCTCCTCCCCTTACGGACTCGGCACTCGAGGCCTCCGGAACAGATCCGATTTGTAATGCCTCGGTGTCGGCTTAATGGATTCGGACAATGTTTTGGCGGCCGGTTTAGCCGGCGGCCGGGGCGAGGCCGCACGCAGCTGCCGGAAAATTCGCAGCTTCTGTTTATGCACAGCGAGGGTGAGCGGCTGCGGTCCAATTTCGGCCAGGCACCGGCTCAGGGGCAGCGGCCGACGATCGCGGTACTGGGCTTGTGGCCCGTCTCATGTGACTTTTAGAGCCATTCTCTCGAAGCGAACCCGCGGGGCAAGGGCGGCCTTGTGGGGTACCCCGCGACCTAGGCGGAGAGGGGGCACGGGACTCGCTGACCATCGGCAGCGAATCGGCCGCAGGCTAATCACGCTCAAATATTTATATTTACGTAGTGCCGGGGACTCTTACGGTTCTGATCTTGGCTCGGGACGAAGCACCTATTAGGTGATACGCGCGACGAGGATCAGGCTTTAAGTTCCCCCCCCCCTAAACACTCGCAATTCTGTGAGGGTCTGTGGATGGCCAACTCAGATCCGGTGCATACATGGCTGCTTCTTCATGGTCATCACCCTCTAAAATCTCAGCAACTTCCCCCGAGACCATCTCCAAGATAACTGCGCAGAACCCCCCGTCAGCTCGGCCGGCACCGGAGCCGGCTGAGCCGGACGGCGCGGCAGGCCCGAAAAAGCTGGTTGAGATCAGCGCGCGCACCGGCAAGCCAAAACGGCGCAAGGCGCTCCGCGCGTGTGGGAACTGTCAGCGCACGCATCTGACGTGCGACGACAATCGCCCGTGCGAGCGCTGCGTCAAGCGCGGCTGCGCAGACTCCTGCACCGATGGGCCCCGCAAAAAGGTGAAGTACATCGACAAAAACACCCCGACTTCACAAACAGGCCACACCATTGCGTTCCCGCTCACTGACCTCTCGTCCTTCTACAACCCGCCGCATCCTTCCGATCCCTCTTTCGCCGCGCTATCCGGAGCCGGCACCAACAACCCGAGCAGTGCGTCGCACCAGCCATATAGCGACCTGCAGTCGACGTCAAATATGCGCTCGCAGCTTCGTGACTCCGTGGACAACCTGTTTGGTGAGAATCTTGTGGAAGGCTCCTCGATCAGCCAATCGTCGCTCAACGATTCTTTACAGTCTCGCGGCCTAAACCATCACCAGCACCATCATCACCACCCGCACCAGCACCAGCACCAACACCAGCACCCGCACCACCAGCACCAACACCACCACAGCAACAACCGTCGCAACAGTCATAGCAACGATGACAACAGTCAAAATCCAGTCGGCGCCGTCTCTGGCCAAGCTCAGGCATATGAAGGTCATCGCCGAGGTTCGCTGGTGGCGAATGTGGCGGGCCATCACAGCCTACTCGATGCAACCCTCTCCATGGCACAGGGGTCGGCCCTGACGCAAGACGCGGCCTCTATTAGCCCGATCGACGTGGCGAGGCTGATGTCCACTGTTGAGCAAAGCCAGGGAGATCAGGGAATCGCATCAGTGCTGCAAGGGATCTCGGGGCCGGGCATCGCGGAGCCCGGCATCTCGGGATCCGGCATATCGGGGTCCGGCGTCTCGGGGTCCAGCATTTCAGCGCAAGACATTGCCGTCGGCGGCGGTGAGGCACCGATTGCGCCGAAGCCTGATCCATCTGCGTTTAACTCGCACGCGGCCGATTCGGAGTACACTGTTGTGGCCCGCATGCTGGAAAACAGCCGCTCGTCAAAGTCGGACAAGGAGAGCAGCTCTGGTAATTCTCCCACATATACATCCAATGTTGATCTCCGCAATTTTGTAAACTTGCAGACGACGCCGCAGGAGCAGACCCCGAACCCGGGCGACCCCGAGTTCAGCTGGCTTGATCCGCCGCCACCCCCGCCGGCCGCGGTTGTCGTGCAGAGCCGGCAGCCGGGGCCGGCGTTCAAACGCTTCGACAGCAACAGCAGCGACCAGAGCATCACCACGCCCCTGCCGCACCCCAGCGACATCTATCGCAACGTCCGCGAGCCGTACCCGTACACCCCGGCGTTCCGCACGCTGCTGGCGTTTCTCAAGCAGCGGTTCCCGCGCGAGCAGTTGATGCGCATTGTGCGCTCGATGGCCCGCATCCGCCCGTCGTTCATTGCCTACACAAAGGACCTTACGCACGAGGACCTTGTGTTCATGGAGCAGTGCTTTCAGCGGTCGCTGCTCGAGTACGAGAAGTATTTCGTGTACAGCGGCACGCCAACCATAGTGTGGCGGCGCACGGGTCAGATTGCCGCGGTGGCGCGGGAATTCTGCATGCTGACCCAGTGGCCGCGGCACGAGCTGCGGTCGCGGTTCATTGTCGAGGTGATGAGCGACGACAGCGCGATCGATTACTTCGAGCGGTTCAGCGAGATGACGGTCACCGATGCGAGAGGCGATATAATGTTCGGGTGCTCGCTGCTGACGCCGATGGGCCAGCAGATTCGCACGAGCGCCGTGCTCACGGTGCGCAAGGACCTGTTCGGGATCCCAATGACGATCATTGGAAACTTTCTGCCCCACGTCTGAGTGCCACTCCCACCCGATCGCCTCGCCCCACGCCGCGTTATTTATCTATCTATATAATCCATGTAATCCTCTTAGACCAGCCCTCACCAATCACCAGCGACAACTGCAGCGTCCAGCCCACTGACCGCCACCTCCTTTCCGCCCCCGCCCCCCGCGTACCCAGAGCTGCGTTCATACGGTGCGTACACTATCTGCGTATCACCGCAGCCCGCGGTGGGCGAGCGGTCCAGCCTCAGCAGGCCGCGCGTGGCGCTATAAACAAAGCAAGAATAAGTTAGGTATATCTACTGGGCAAGAATGCTCTTCACGAACTCGGTGTAGTTCACGTTACCGTCGCGGCCGACCTTGACGCCCTCGAGCAGCTCGTTCACCTCAGACTCCGAGAGCGACTCGCCCATGCTCGTGAGAATGTACTTCAGCTCGCCGACGCCAATCTCGCCGGTGCCCTCCTTATCGAACACCTGGAAGCCGCGGATGTAGTCCTCCGCGTCGCCCAGCGACTTGAACCCGCCGGGGCGGTTGACCACCTTTATGAAGTCGTCGAACGAGAACGTGCTGCCGACGGTCTTCTCGAGTTCGGCGACCTCGGCCTGGGTCGGGTTCTGGCCCACGGCACGCAGCATATCACCGAGCTTTTCGGCGGGGATCTTTCCGTCGCCCTTGCGGTCGAACAGCGCAAACGCGTCCTTGAATGTTTTCGTGTCCACGGTCGAGCTCATTTGTTTACCGGTTGTGATGACGAGGAGGGGGACCAAAACATCCCGCTCGTGCTTATGTCACTGCCGCGCGTCGGTCACAACACTGTCCGACGCGGTGCAGCACCGCCGCCAGCTTCATGGGTTGGGGTGCCTCTCAGCACAATAACAATTCGCTACGGTTAATTTAGGTTAGTTGGCGCTTCGTTCAGGTGGTGAAGTCGTGCTTGCCGCCGCGCTTCTCAACAACGCGCACGCGCACAATCTCCATATGCCGGTCAACCGCCTTGCACATATCATAGATCGTATTTAGGGTGATAGTGGCCCCGACGAGCGCCTCCATTTCCACTCCAGTCGGTCCCACCGTCTCGACCGTGCACTCTACATCGACGCCGCTGCCGTTGAGCTGCAGCTTGTTTTTGATTTTCGTTGTGGCGATAGGGTGGCACAGCGGGATCAGCGTTGGGGTCTGCTTAACCGCCATGATCCCTGCAACCCGCGCTACGGCAAGAACGTCGCCCTTCTTCGACGCGGAAATCTGCTCAGCGGCCACGCCGGTGCTGAACTCGATGCGGCCAACCGCCGTGGCGCTTCGCTTCGTTGCCAGCTTGTGTCCAACATCCACCATATGCGCCTCGCCATCGGCGTCGAGATGGGTCAGTTTCGAGTACATTCTCGCGAACGTTCTGTTGGGGGGTCCAGCAGCCCGTGCAGGGCCAGCAGCCCGTGCAGGGCGAGCCAAGGCTTGGTGGCTCCCCAGAGGCAGTGTATGTGGAAGTCTGTTATGTTAGTAGCGTTCCAGGCTAGCAGTACGCGCAGCAACAAGCACAGCAGGCTGAGGACAGCAAGTGCATTAGCGTCTATATCTACTTACCCTCCAATAAGGATCATCGGTCTATTCTTCATGTCTTTCAATTCGTTCATGCCCGCATGCTCTTTCTTTTTGTTGTAGAGGGCCGCCTCTATTACTGTCTGGATGTCCGCTTCCGGCGCGCCGCTCCGCAGCATGTCCCGCAAGCTCACCTCCTCGTTTCCGAACAAGCACACCTTGAGGTTCCCGTCCGCAGTGATCCGCAGCCGGTTGCAGGTCCCGCAAAAGTTCGAGGTCATCGAGGTTATGAACCCGACGGTGCCGGCGTGTGGCGCTCCGTTCAGCCCGGTGATGCCGTAGTTCTTCGACGTCTCGCCACCAACATGCGCAATGGGGCGTAGTCCGTAGCCTGCGGAGATAATGGCGTCGCGAATCTCGAAGTACGAGAACATCTTGCGCTTTTGCCACTTGTTGCCATCGAACGGCATGTACTCAATGAACCGCACCTGGATCGGCAAATCGCGCGTCAGGGCCACAAAATCGGCAATCTCGTCTTCGTTCTGGCCCCGCATCACGACGCAATTCACCTTGACGTTGGGGATTCCGGCCTGCACGGCGTCGTGAACCGCCGCAAGCACGCGCTTGAACCCCTGTCTGCGGGTGAAGAAATTAAACTTGGCCTCGACCAGCGTGTCCAAGCTGATATTCACCCCCGTGAGCCCGAACCGCTTGAGGTCATTGAGCTTCCGCGACAGGGTCAGTCCGTTGGTAGTAATTGCGAGCTGATTGAGGCCCGGCAGTGCGCCAAGCGACTCGACAATCGGCATGAAGTCTTTGCGGACAGTGGGCTCGCCGCCGGTGAGCCTGATCTTGTCGACGCCGTGGCGCACGAATTGCTCCGCAAGCGCAGAGATCTCGCTCTTCGTGAGAATATGGCTGTCGGGCTGGAGCGGGACGCCCTCGGCAGGCATGCAGTATAAACAGCGGAAGTTACATCGTTCTGTGAGGGAGATCCGCAGATAATTGTGGACGCGGCCGAACGAGTCCACAAGTTTCATTGCGCTGCGTCGTCGGTGGTGGCCTGGTAAATAGTCATTGCAGTTAGATAAGCTTGTCTATCTGGCGGCGGCCCGGTCTCTCAACCCAACCCGCTAGGGACTACCGTGGCTGGGACCACCACCACGGTTGGGACTGCGGTGTGTGCCAAATTCCACCGATGCAGCCTGCTGAGGCGGTGACCACTGGATTACCGCCTTGTGCGTTGGTCTACGATGAGGATCGCAGCAACCTGATTGTTGGAACATATGAGCTGGACAAAACCACCGGCACGCGAACCGGCTCTCTAGACGTGTACTCTCCGGACCTGAGTCTATCGCACACGGTAGCGACCGCCTCAGCGGTCCTGGATGTTAGACTGAGTGACTCGATAGTGTACACGGCCCACAGCACTGGCGAGGTGCGGCTTTGGGATGCGGGGCTGTCGGCCAAGGGCGAGGTGCAGCTCAGCGAGGATGGGCTGGTGACGCAGCTAGCGGTTGCGGGCAACCGCCTCGGCGCGATTCTCACGAGCGGAGAGGCCGTGATCTGGGACCTTGCTGCGCAGGAGGAGACGTACCGCGAGAAAATCCACGATCTCGAGGGCTGGACCCTCGTGTTCCACGATGGCCTTGTATATACTGGCGGAGACGACCGAGCGCTTGCATGCATTGATCCGCGCATTCCATACACGCTTTGGAAGGTCAAGCCGCACGAGGCCGGCGTGACCTCGATTCTGCCCCGCGACGGCGAGCTGTGGACCGGGGGCTACGACGATACCCTCAACCGGTTTGATCTGCGGCTGCGGCGCGTCACCGATTCGGCGAATCTAGGCGGCGGAGTGTGGCGGCTGGTCCCCAACCCGTCTGACACGCTGGTGCTGGCGTGCTGCATGTATGGCGGGCTGCGGGTGGTGGACGCGGCGCGGTTTGGCGATGTGCGAGGCAGCCTCACGAACCACAAGAGCATGGTGTACGGAGGGGCGTGGTTGAGCGACTCTGCCGGCTACACCTGCAGCTTCTACGACAAGCTGCTCCAGCGATGGGCTCTTTAGGCTGTCCACCCCAGCGCCTCCTCATTGATACATTATAGATCACTATACCTCACGGACCTCGCTATACCTGATTATTACGACAGACCTCACTATACTTCTGATAGCCAGACCTATAATTATCCATATTGGCTGCTAGCTCCAGCGAGCTCCAGCTGCGCGTTGACCGTGCCCGTACCCGTGCTGCCCATATTACGTGCCACCTCGCCAAGTGTGGATAGAAGTGAGGATAGCTTAGTGCGGTGGAGCAGTGCATATGTGGCCAGCCATCGCGACGCTGGTGTGCGCCCTGAGCATGCTGAGCACGCTGGGCAGTGCTGCCGCCTCGCTGCTGGAAGGCTATGAAGAGGGCCTAGAGCTGCAGCCGCTGTCGCGCAACATGCTGCTGTCGTCGTTCTCGTTCGCGATGCAGCAGCCGGTTGCTGAAACGCACGACGTCACCGAGTACACAATCTTCCCGCGGTCGCTGGGGCAGATCCTCGCCCACTCGCAGACCCGCGAGCTCCATCTCCGCTTCGGACAGGGGTGGTGGGACGCCGACGCGTGGGGCGCGCCGCCGCTGCAAGGCGCGGCTGCCGGCGGCATCGGCGTCGAGCTGTGGGCGTGGGTCGAGGGCGACTCGTTCGAGGCCGCACGCGCGAACTGGCACCGCCTCGCCCACTCGCTCGGCGGATACTTCTGCGCGTCGATCAACTTCATCGACGGCACCCAGACCGCCTACCCGTCCGAGGCGATTGCCGACCCGCAGGGCACTGGCACCGACGGCGCCTGGCTCATGCGCGGCGCGCTGCCGGCCGAGCCGGTGTGCACCGAGAACCTCACGCCGTTTCTGAAGCTGCTGCCGTGCAAGGGCAAGGCCGGCGTCGCGAGCCTGCTCGACGGGCACACGCTGTTCAACTCGCTGTGGCAGACCATGAGTGTCGACGTGTACTGGACCGCGGACCAGCGCATCCGCCTCGACCAGCGGGTGACGAACGTGATCGACACCACGCGCAGCGACCGCGCGCCGCTGCCGTTCCACGAGCCCGCCGACCAGCTCGAGTGCGACCGCTCCAAGCCGTGGGCCAACGACTGGACCTGCTTCCCCGTGCCGCGCACGCGCGCCGCATACTCGCTGTCGTCGGTGTTCGGCAACCCGATCCACGGGCACTGCCCGCTCGCCCCGCGCGCCGCCGTCGAGATCGTGGCCCCGCCGAACTGGCACGTCAACGGCAGCGCCCACGACCGCGCGTTCGCGCTTGGCGACGGCGAGCTCGAGCTGCGGTTCGAGACCGACCAGGCCAACGCCGTCGCGCCCACGGCGCCGCACGTCCTGTCGGTCGACCGCTCGTTCAGCGGGTGGGGCCAGCAGAACGGCGGCATCCGCACCGTGTTCGCAAACAACGGCGACGACGCCGCCACCGTCGTCTACTTAGAAACACTGCCGTGGTTCATGCGCGTGTACCTGCACACCCTCAAGACCGCGGGCCGCGGCGCGCTCGTGGCCACGGAGTACTCGCCGAGCCGCGACCGCGCGCGCCCGTCGCAGCTCGAGTTCACCCTCGAGGTCCCGGCCCACTCAAAGCTCGCCATCGAGTACGCCTTCGACAAGTCGCTTCTGTACATCGAGGAGTACCCGCCCGATGCGAACCACGGGTTCGAGGTGCCCCCCGGCGTTGCCGTCGTGACCACGGCCTCGGGGCGCCACTCCTCGCGCACGTCCTCGCTGCTGCTTTCTCTCCCGGTCCCGGACTTCTCGATGTCCTACAACGTCGTCATCCTCACGTCCACCGTGATGGCCCTCGCTTTCGGCACCGTGTACAACATGCTGGTGCGCACCGTTGTCGTGGAGAGCGAAGCAGAATGGCTGGCCGCCCTCACAAAGTCCCCGCTACAAAAGCTTTCAGACAAGCTACAGGCGCTTTTGAGATAATTTATATGTGTATTTATACGGGCCGGGATAAAATAAAAACTGGCCTCACTGCAGCATCTCGGTAACCGGCCCGGTTCCAAAAAAATCAGGAAACCGCTCCGTGTGTCCGTTGTGACTCGCATATAGTGCCTCCAGCACCGCCGGGTCGATGTCGGTCACCACCGATGAGGCGCAGTTGAAGGGGTCCGGAGCCTGCACGGTGAGCGGCCGCGGCGCGGGGTCGAATTCCCGGACCGGGCTGTCGAAGTTGCGCACTTTAAGTAGCGTGACCACATAAAGTTCACGGCAGTCGGGCACCGCCTGAGTATCCTCATGGTCGCTATCGTCGCGGAAAATCGCCGCCCCTAGCTCCGTCCTCGCTCGCGAGCGCGCTTGCGAGTACGGTTGACTGGATGTAGACGGATGCACCCGAGGCCGCACATAATCGGCCAGTGGTCGTACCGGCTGTCGGTTCTCTTTGTTCTCAGAGCTCACAAAGGGGAAACGCCGCTTAGCCAGACGGCCAGCGGGCGCAGCGATGTCGTTGCCTTTGTCGATGCCGCTGCTGCCGTTGTCCTCGTCGCTGTCAGTGTTGTTGCCGCTGTCGTCGCTGCCGCTATTCACTATCCCGTCGTCGACGAATATGTCGATCTTGTGCCCGCGCATATCTGCGCGGGAGGCCCACAGCCGGCGCTTCCTTGCCGGCGAGACAACCGCCTCTTGCATCGCTTTTGGCTGGCGAGCCGCGATTGCGCTCTGAATCTCCAGCAAAAGCCGCACCGGCTCAGCTTCGTGCTTGAGTCCTTCTCTCACCACTGCCAAGGCCGCAGCATAGTTGTGTCTGGTCTCATGTAAATTCGCCCACTTCTCGTAGAAATACGCTGAGCGATACCCAATGCCTTTTGACTCCATATACTCAAGCACTCCTTGAGGGTTCTGAGAAAGCGCCGCATACTCTACCCATAGGCGGATGTAGCGCGCGTCGTTCATATACTGCTCCCACGTCTCGAACTCATACAGGCAGCTTTCTAGTTCGCGGATTTCCGAGAGTGCGAACCCCATCGTTCGTGCATTTGGGTATTCTGCCATTAGCGCCTCAATATAGAGTCCCAATGGGTCGTTACGGTGATCAACTTGGCGTCTTGACCCTCCGCCATGCGAGTCGAAGGCGGTAGCAATCTCGGTCAATCTCCGCCCCTCTGCACGTGCTACAATGTTCTCTTTATTCTTCTCCACAAGATTCAGGTCGACTTCCATGTCACCACGCTTGCACTCCCGCTTTACCGACCGTCTTGCTTTCTTCTGCCCTCTTTGTTTACTTTTTTGATTCCGCCGCCCAGGGTGGTGTGGTGGGACCCACCAGGGTAGATGGAGCATATCAGTCATGTGCACTAGCTCACGTGGTACTGCTAGAGACTGAAAAATCCACAGAGTTCTAAAGCGTTAAGAACCAGACACTTTCGGCGCAGAGTCACTCTCAACCTGGCTCAATGGACTCAAAGACGCTGGGGATTGTAGGCGGCGGCCAGCTCGGCCGCATGACTGTTGAATCGGCCAACCGGTTGAATGTGCGCACAATTGTGCTGGATGCCGAAGGCGCGCCGGCCAAGCAGATCAACGCTGACGTGGGCCATGTCACCGGTAAGTTCACGGATCCCGCGAAAGTGCAGGAGCTGGCCGCCGCGGCCGATGTGCTGACCATTGAGATCGAGCACGTCGATGCGGACGCGCTTGCGAAGTGCGGGAAGCCCGTGATGCCCGAGCCGCGCACAATCAAGCTGATCCAGGACAAGTTTGCCCAGAAGGAGCATCTTGTGGGCCACAACCTTGCCACCGCCATTTCGGAGGCTGTTGAGCCGACTGTCGAGGCGTGCAAACAGTTCGGCGACCGCCACGGATACCCGTTCATGCTGAAGAGCCGGCGCGACGCTTACGACGGCAAGGGGAACAGCGTTGTGAAGAGCGCCGAGGCAATTGCTGCGTCGCTGGCCGAGCTGCCGAAGCAGGGCCTCTATGCCGAGAAGTGGGCTCCGTTCACCAAGGAGCTTGCCGTCATGGTCGTGCGACTCAGCAACGGCGAGGTTGTGACGTATCCGTGCGTCGAGACCGTGCACCAGGACAACGTATGCCACACGGTGTTTGCGCCCGCGCCGGTGCCTGAACACGTCAGCGAGGCGGCGCAGGACCTCGCGCGCCGCGCGGTGGCTTCGCTGTGGGGCGCCGGCGTGTTTGGGGTCGAGATGTTTCTGCTGGCGAACGGCGAGCTGCTGATCAATGAGATTGCGCCGCGCCCGCACAACTCGGGCCACTACACCCAGGACGCGTGCGTCACCAGCCAGTTCGAGGCGCATGTGCGCGCGTGTGTCGGGCTGCCGCTGCCGGCCGCGGCCACCGAGTTCAGCACGCCGGGCACCTCGGCCATTATGCTGAACGTGCTGGGAAATGCCGACGGCACCGAGCTGCGGCTGTGTGAGCGTGCGCTATCAACTCCGGGCTGCGCCGTCCACCTCTACGGCAAGTCGACGCGGCCCGGCCGCAAGCTCGGGCACATCAACATTGTCGGGTCGAGCCTGGCGGAGTGCCGGGCCAAGCTTGCATTCATTGAGAACAACGTGCCGGTTGCTGCTGTGCCCGAGGTCGGCGTCATTATGGGCTCCGACTCGGATCTTCCCGTGATGAAGGCGGCGTGCAAGGTGCTGCAGGACTTCGGCGTGCCGTTCGAGTGCAGCATCGTGTCTGCGCACCGCACCCCGGTCAAGATGGTTGAGTATGCCGAGAGTGCTGTGTCGCGGGGCCTGAAGGTCATCATTGCCGGGGCTGGCGGCGCCGCGCACCTCCCCGGCATGGTTGCTGCCTCGACGGTTCTGCCGGTGATTGGCGTGCCCGTGAAGGGGTCGTCGCTGGACGGCGTAGACTCGCTGTACTCGATTGTGCAGATGCCGCGCGGCGTGCCGGTGGCGACGGTGGCGATCAACAACGCCATGAATGCTGGCCTGCTGGCGGTGCGCATTCTCGGCGCAGCCGACGCCGTGCTCCGCGGCAAGCTGGACGAGTTCCGGCAAAACAACAGCGACGAGGTGCACGCAAAGGATGCGCATCTGCGCGAGACCGGTCCTCAGAACTACAAATGGCCTGCATGATTCCTCCTCCGCACGTTGGCTGGCTAACCCGGCCGACGGCAACTAACCTAGCTAATGGTGTTTGTCTTAGATGTTTGACTTAGTTGTTCGACTTAGTTGTATTAACATTAGCCAAGCTTTTTTTCCGTACATAGAGTGTGTGCTCTTGGGCGCTGGGGTGGCATCGGCGAGGCGGCTAAGCAGTTGCATCCGAGCGCACAAACTGGAAGACAAAATTCGTGCCGATCGCCGCTGCGAGGGCAAAGCAGATGAGCGCTGGGCCGTACGGGTCGTCGTAGCGGATCGCGACCCGGTTCCGAATAGCCCACACGCGGTAGACGTACGTGCCCACGGAGTAGCAGATTGTGATCACGGCAGTGAGGAAGAAGCCCACCGACGCGCGCACGGCGATGTCGGAGCCGAAGTTGAGCAGCCCGCTCGCCATCGCGCCGAGCAGAATGCCGATCTCGATCCACGACAAAAACGTGCGCTCGTTCGCAAAGTACACCTTGGGCTCGATGCGGACCGGCACGCTGATCCGCTTGCCCGGCGGCACCACGAGGTTGTCAATGTACACGGTGCCCTCGGGGTCCTTGGCCACGCGCACGTCGTAGCCGACCAGGTCCTTGATGTAGTGCACGACCTCAGCACCGGCGCGCTTCCACAGCGGGCTCTCGTAGGTGCGGTTTGCCTCGGCACCAGAGATGAGGCCCGTTGTCTCGTTGGGCGACGGCGGGGCGTTGCTTCGCGCGAAGCGGACGTGGCCGTTGTTGGCCTCCTCGTCGGCCTGCGGGCCAGTTCCCGCGGTGTCGTGCTCGAGCCCGTACCCGTCGGCCTGGTTCGGCGACTTGCGGATGTCGACGTGCATCTGCGGAAGCCAGAACGGGATGAGCTTCACCTTGTCGGGGATCAGGGTCGCGGTGCCGTGGATGAACTTCGAGTACTTCGGGACCGCCTCGACGAGGTGGCTGGCCACGAGCTCGCGGATCCACAGCGGCGGCTCCTGGCCCATCTGGGTCTGAAGCTTGACCTCGAGCACGGCGTACGGAAATAGCTCGAGGTCGTTCTGCGGGAGCTGGCTGAACGGCCAGTCGACGCCGATGTCCATGCGGCGCCAGTTCTTGTGGGCGCGGTCGAGCCCGTCGAAGTCGTCCTCGCGGACCATTGTGAGCTCGGTGTCGAGCGAGATGCGCACGCGCGCGTCGCCCGGGAGCTGGAACGCGGTGCGGTTGTAGAACGAGCGCACGACCGGGCGCAGCCGGTCGTGGATGACGCGGTACTGGACCTCGCGCGCCAGCGCCTCGAGCGAGTCGATCTCTTTTTTGGACTTCTTGCCGTCGCGGCGCGCCTTGGCAAACACCTGCTGCGCCGTCATTTTCCCGCTCATGAAGTCGTTCACGTACTTCTCCTTCAGCGCGAACCGCGCCTTCACGCTTTTTTCGCCGGTCCAGTCCTCGCGGTGCGTCTTGCGCTCGACAAACACGGTGTCGGTGCTCATCCCGCCGTACCACCGCACGCGGATCGCCTCGGCGCCCTCGGACTTCTCGAGGCGGCCGCGGTAGAGATCGAGGTGCGAGTTGTCGTAGTAGATCGACGTGATCGCGTTGTCCTCGCGCTCAAACTCCTTGTTCGCGTTGAACACCAGCACGGGCAGGTGCTTGAGAATGATCAGCTTCAGCTCCGTGATGTTGTCCTTGTGCACCCAGTACTTGGTGGTTTGGCGCACGAAGTTCTGCTGGCTGCCGCCGGCGCTCGAGTCGCCCACAAACGGGTGGCCGCGCGTGCGCACGAGGTCGTACAGCTTCGACAGCTTCACAATCAAACTGTCGTAGTTCTCCTTGAAGAACGGCCGAGAGTTCATGTGAGCGGTGAACACCGTTTTCAGGTTCCACCCGGTGAGCTTGTCGTGCTTCTTGACAATCTTCTGGAACCCGGTGTAGTTGAGCTGCGAGAACTTCTCGAGGTCGTGGACGTCAGCAATGATCGACGACAGGTCGTCCTCAAGCTCCTCGAACTGCGCCTCGTCAACGTCGTGCGGATTCGCCTCGGACGCGGCAATCGCCTGCTTGACCTCGCGCTCGACGCTCTTCATGCGGCGGTTCACCTCGCTCGACTTCAGCTTCTGGAAATTGTACACCTTGTCGAGCTCCGCCTCGAGCATCGATGCAAACTTCTCCTCGTCTTTGGACGTCCAGTCCTCGTCGTTTTGAGCGAGCCGCTTGCCCAGCTCCCGCTTGAGCTCGTCGTAGTTCACGTAGTAGTATCCATAGTCCTTGATCAGGCTCTGCTTGAGCTGCTCGCCAAACTTCATGGCGCCGGCACTTCTCGGCTCGGCCAGCAGGTCCTGAAATACCGGGTCCTCCTCAAAGTCTCGCTCGGGCTGCCAGGAATATTGGCGCCCCACGTGCCGATAGTGTGCGATCTGCAGCACGTGGGGCAGATAGCGCTCGTGAGACGCTCTTCACCACCGGCCGCTCGCGCGTCCGGATCTCAGGCGGGCCAGCGCGCCAAGACGCTTGCTGCCGCGCTCTCTTAGCATGTCCCTTCTCAGCGCTAATTTGTGTAACTAAAGTAACTAAACGGGAGTGTGAGTAGTAGTTCTGCCGTTGTATGGCGGAACGTCGTTAGCCGTCCTGATACCTATCATAGCCTAGAGTCGAGGACTACGGAAGCGAGATTTGAGCTCAAAGGATTCAAGGCTAGTCAAGTATACCTAATAAATTCCGAGCGAAACCCCGATGCTGCGCTTCCTACGTTCAGCAACAACGTTTGCCCATGCGAGCCAGTGCGTCTCACCTCAAAATACCCCTATACGGCTAGCGTCACATGCGCGACCTGTTGCGGGCCTTCGTCACTCATACTGTTTAGCATTGGCCAGTCGATGGGCGTTTACGTGCCGCAGAGGGCCCTTCCGGGCCTCAAAAAATACAAGTATGCCAGCGAGGACCACTCGCTCATGTCGCGGTACCTCCTTAAACCGTTCTATACTCGGCTCATAGAGTTCTTCCCGCGCTGGATGGCGCCGAACCTGATCACCTTGCTTGGCCTGGTGTTCTCGCTCGGCAGCTTTCTGCGCGCATGGTACTACAACGGCGACATGGACAACTACAACACGCCGAGCTGGGTTTTCTACAGCTACGCGGCCGACCTGTTCATTTATCAGACCCTCGACGCGCTCGACGGCCAGCAGGCCCGCCGCACCGGCTCCAGCTCGCCGCTCGGCGAGCTCTTCGACCACTGCGTCGACGCCATAAACACATCGCTCCAGGCATACGTGTTCTCCGCGGTCATCAACCTGCCTCACGAGCTCCTCATAGCGGCCCTGTTTCTGTGCACCCTCAACTTCTACCTCTCGACTTGGGAGGAGTACCACACGCACAAGCTGTTTTTGTCGGCGTTCTCCGGCCCTGTCGAGGGCGTGCTGATGTGCATTGGCTTCGAAATTCTCACCGGCGTCAAAGGACCGCAAATCTGGGACCACCAGGTGCTGGGCTCGGTGACCGCGCGCGATGTCATCAGCGCTGCGATGTCGGTAGGGCTTATCGTGAACGTGTGGGCGGCCGTGTCCAATGTTAGGAACCTTGGCGGGCCGTTTGCTAAGCGGCTAAGAGGCACCGCACCGTTCTTCGCCATGTGGCTGGGATTTGCGGCCTGGGCCGCGGTGGCATGGCAAGACATCGCCAAGAACGCATTCATGCCGTTCTACTTCTCGATCGCGCTCACGTTCGCCCTGCTTGTCGGACGCATCATCACTGCGCACGTCACAACCCAAGAATTCCCCATGTGGAACCCGCTGCTCTTAGTGCCCTACGCTGGCGCCCTGAGCGCGGTGGTCACGCCGTCATTCGGCGCCAATAGCGTTGCATATCTCGCCGCAGGCATCTCGTTCGGCGTTTACGCGTCGTTTGTTGCCGACATTATCACCGAAATCACCACCTACCTCGACATTGGCTGCCTGCACATAAAGGGCCAGCCCAAGCCCAAGGCGATCTAATGCACCACTACGATTTCCACGCTCCCGGATCAGTAGTGCGAAAGGGTGCCCCTCAGAGCATTCCCGGTTTCGCCCGCCCCTACTGTTTCGGGGTGGAGAAATGGAACCCTACACGTCTTCTTCTGCTCAATTTAATGGCATAACCCTTACCTCCCATCCCTAGTAAGTAAATAACCGGACTAATGTTAGCTTCTACTGGAATTTCGAGTATCTTCATTGTATGATTCTCGTCAGCTTCGTTGTGGGCCCCTTGCGCAATGGAACAAGCTACGGAAACGAATGCTTGGACCTCGTCTACGTCACGCCGCGGGTCATAGCCGCAGGCATGCCCGCCGAGGGGCTTGTCCAGAAGTTCTACCACATGCATGCGCGTAGTCTGGAAACGTTTCTTGATGACCAGCACAAATCGCATTGGCATATATTCAACCTTCAGGAGAACTCGGAGCTGGGGTACGATCCGATCGCGTTCGGCGGCAGCTCGGCGCCGCGCTCCATGGTATCGCGGTACCCCATCAAGGACCACAACCCGGCACCAATTGCCACGCTGGTAAGAATTGTGAGAGATATACAGGGATTCTTGGACCTTGACCAGAATAACGTAGCTCTCGTGCACTGCAAGCTCGGAAAGGGCCGTACTGGGATGGTGATTTCGGCATACCTTATCGCCGCGCTCAGCTACACGCCCGAGGCTGCAATGAAAGAGTTCACTGCTAAGCGCATCCGCGTGCCGTTTGTCGATGGTGTATCCATCACCAGTCAGCGCCGGTACCTGAAGTACATTGAAACGTTCTATCAGCAAAAGCAAGATCCGGGCCTTTTGCGTCAGGGCCGTATCCAAATTGTCGAGGTAATCTTCCATAACCCACGAGCTCATGCCTTCGAGCTCAGCCTCGAACCGCTGGATCCTGCGCTCGCCTCAGATGGTCGGTGGGTCTTGACTCGCAGGAGTGACGGCACACAGGTCAAGCCGGCGGACCCACAACCCGTGCTTTGCGCTGACCTCTTGGCTAATCTGAGTGTCTACTACGAAGTCCAGGGCGTTCGAATCCCGCTGGCGCATGCCGCGTTCTCGTTCAATGCAAGCTTCGAGGGCATCGACCCCGCAAATGTCCTCGCGAACAAGCATTTGGTAGATCCCAATAAAGTCATTCGGTGCACGCTGCGAGACCGCAATCTCTTGCCTGCGGCGCGGTCGAAAGGTGGTCCAAAAATCAGGCGATTTATTTGCAATTGGAACATGACCGACGGCTGGGTTGGTACCTGGGTGCGTGGGAAACGGCTATTCGATTACATCGAGATAGTGTGGAGAGAGATGCCAGACATTATAACACGGTAGCCTAATAACCGGAATCTCTTAATTAATTAAATGCCTAGATGCCTAGCTAGCCAGCATTCCACGCAGCTGGTGGTGGTACACATGACGGTTACAGAAGGAGCGTGTGTGTGTTTTGGTGATAACGTAATCGGAGTGGTGCGCGTTAGAGCGTCAACAACCGCACTCTGAGAAGAGGGCCCTGGCACGAACCGAGGCATGCAAACCGGAGAGAGCGACTCCTCTGGGCTGCCCAGTCCAGCAATGGTACAGCCAGCGGTGTCCTCGAGCTCCGAGCTGGATAACGACGATCAAGAGCTGCTGGAGACGGCTCATTCGAGGCAAGAAGCCACGGCCACTCAGGGCGCTGCGCCAACGCCAATGAGAGCGCCCAGTGGACTCAGCATGGAAGACTTTGACTTTTCGTTGAGCTCTGAGGATGAACCGGTGAATCACTCCGTCAGTGCTCATACCAGCATGCACAGCTCTGCGACCCCGCAAGGTGCAACCGCTGAGGAGCCTATCATGGCCCCTGAATTGACTAGCTCTGTACCGAGTGGCGACGAAGCGAGCATTGCCGCCGGGGAGCCGACTCGCAGTGCAGCTCTGAGCTCTACCCAGAGCCCAAGCCCGAGCTTGAAGAGCATCAAAATACCTTTGGACCGCAGCGCTTCACCAGCTTTCTCCGATTTCGATAACGATGAGGAGAACCCCGCAGCGGGCGCAGCGCCGTCGTTCCGCGAGCTGCTCAGGAAACAGGCGCCCAAGCCAATTCTCACATCTGGCGCCCCGCCTGCCGGAATGCGCGCCTCGTCTCTGAGCCCGCGAGGCAGTCCACGAGGCAGTCCACGAGACAGTCCGCGACAGAGCCCGCGGCAGAGCCCGCGGGACAGCAAGACGGGCTCGCCGCGCGTTTCGTGGTCGCGAGGGCGGGGCAGCATCTCTCCATCCCCGCACTCGGACGCAGGCTCTGGTGCGGGCTCCCCTCTCCAAGCCCTTCCGCGGTTCGATGGCAGCGGCAGCAGCGGCAGTGTTTCGGACTCATCGAGCTGCGCTTACGCGCCGAAACCGTCGCCACTTGATCACCTCGACCAGCTGCTTGCCACCCAGGCTCCGGCCAGCCAGCCCAAACCGCTGAGCTCTAGCGGCCGTCTACCGCTGCGGCTGGGCCTGCTATCTTTCGATGAGCAGGGATACGAGGGCCTCGACTCGAGCTCCGCGACGCGCAGGGCCGGCACGCTATTTGGCCGTAGCGGTGTGCGCAGCAGCGAGGAGCGCACGCGGCGGCTAGAGACCGAGAACCTGGAGCTGCGGCTCAAGCTGCAGCAGTACCGGGAAATGAACGCCGGCGACCAGGAGATCACGCGGATGAAGGCACAGATCGACCGGGCCGAGCGCCGCATCGACGAGCTGGAGCAGGCGCTGGAGCGCAAGAACCGCACGATTCTCGAGCTAAGCGAGGAACGCGACGCTTTGGCCTCGAAGGCGCGGTCTGATACCGAGATTGGCGACCTTCAAGAGACGATTATGGACCTCCAAATGGCCATAACCGAGCTCGAGGCGCAGAGTACTGCGGCCGAAACAGCCGAGCAGGACGCCGCAGCCGCGCTTGCCCAAGCTCGCGACGTTCTCTCTGGGGATCAGCAGGCAGGAAACAAGGATACACCGCTAACGATCCGAGATCTCGTAGTGGAGCTCAGGAAGCTCCACGACGAAAACGAGAGGCTGGCTAAGGTGCAGTCTGCTCACGACAACCTCGTACGCAGCCTCGACAAGCTGCCCCATCACAAGCGCCGGCATGAAGAGCCCGTGGAGGTCGTGCAACAGCTTGCAGATCACATTCTGAGTCTACAGCAAAAGCTCACCGAAGCACAGGATGCGCTGAGACTCGAAAAGGATCAGCAGAGTCGGCGGAGCCGGCTGCTGCACCAGTCGCACCAGGACGAGATCACCGCGATGCGGCAGTCCGAGGCCGCTCTCAAAAAGGAGCTGGACAGAGCGCACACAAGCCTTACGGCGCTGGAGAGCAAGATTGTCGAGCTCGACAGCGTTGTTGAGAACCAGCACAAGATGATCAGCGACACGAGGGCCGCCCACTACGGAGTCATCCGTCAAGTTTTCACGGAGATAATCGACGTGATGGGACCCGACGTGCAGACGGCCATAGAGGCCGAGCTGCAGAAGGTGATTGAGACTGCGCAGGCCGAGGGAGTTAGCAAGCTGCCGCTACTCACAGACTTGCTTCTTTATTATACACGCCAGGTGGCTGAAGAGGCGTTGCGCAGCCATGAGGCACCGAATTTCTCGATGAGAATGCGCGCCATGGAGCAAGAGGTGCAAGCTATGGAGCACCAACTGGCGATGAAGCTCGACAAGAGCGGTGCGGACGCGATTCTTATGGCTCAAATCAAGGAATTGCGGCGCGCCTTGAAGCTCGAGCAGGAAAAGCGCAAATCCGAGTGGAACGAGTACCAAAAAACGGTGGCCGCAATTCGCTGATCGACGGTACAACCAGACCGACGTTAATGCCTGGCGCGGGCCGCGATCACGTGTTGAGAAGAAGGACCGTGTCACCCTTACTTATTTAGATTTTTGGAGCCGGCCCGCACCACAGCGATCATTAGGCTGCCGTACCCAGGACCGAGAGGCCTGGCATCCTATGAACTTATTTATTGATAATGTCTTCTTTTGATGACCCCCTTGCTAAACCCACATGGCCCGTAACCGAGCCTGCCATCCAGGAAGCAGTTGTGAGCCAGCTCATCACGCTCCAGGCCAGCGCGCGCACCGACACAAGCGCCGTAGTGCTGGGATTTAATGCGGTGATGGCGGCTTTGGAGGCGCAATTCAGCGGCGGGCCCCCGCTCGCTGCTCTGTTTGTGGCCCGCGACGACATTTCGGGGCTCGTGGCAATGCCGCTGTCGCTGGCGAGCGCGGCCGGCAGAATCCGCCTTGTGACCCTCCCCAAGGGATCCAAACAACGCCTTGATGGCGCCGATGTGATCGGTCTTTGGGCTCACGCCGATGCCCCGCTGCTGGCTAAGCTCGTTAATGACGTTGGATATGCCCAGACTAGCTGGACTTATGTGGGCCCAACGTCTACAAAGCCACCAAAGAAGGCCAAGACGCCAAAGAAGGCCAAGGCACCGATCCAGTCGAACAAATTACACAACTAGGATGCTAAAGCGACTACGAAAGCCGGTCGGTAGTCCTTTGAAAACAGCACTATATACTACATAGCGACCGAGAACGGCGTCCCCATTGTGGCAAGAATCCAGACCTTCTTCTTCTTCGGGCTAAACCTCCATTGTTAAAGTCCCACCCCGCAACGCTGTGCTTACTTGGTTGGGCCAGCGCGTGGCGCGCCTCGCGTGGCAACGTTCCTGTGTGTGACTCTTGACAAATCAACATCCCAATCCTCGAGGCTCACCGAAGCACAGCAGCCGTTATGAGCGCCGTGCCGGAGCCACAGACCCCGCGTCACAGGTCGACGAGCGCCGGGGTGCTGCGGGATACCCCGCGCACGCGCGCAATGGGCAACCGCGTCGTCTGTGCCACGCCGCACAAGGGCCGCGCCCTCAACAACTACTCGCTGGGAGACCGTCTCGGGCGCGGCGCGTTTGCGACCGTGTACAAGGCGATCCATCTGCGGACAGGCGAATTCGCCGCAATCAAGCAAATCCCGCTCGAGAAAATCAAATCTGTCGACAGCATCATGGGCGAGATCGAGCTGCTTCAAGACCTCCAGCACCCAAACATTGTGAAGTATCTCGGCTTCATGAAGGACGACTACGACCTCAATATTGTTCTGGAATACTGCGAGAACGGTTCGCTTGCCATGATTCTCCATAAATTCGGTTCGTTCCCGGAGAACCTGCTCGCTCGCTACATGCGCCAAGTTCTCGACGGCCTGGTTTACCTGCATAGGCAGGGCACAATCCACCGCGACATCAAGGGCGGCAACATTTTGACCACAAAGGACGGCGTTGCAAAGCTTGCCGACTTCGGCGTCGCCACGCGCATCCAGTCCGACGATCTCCAAGACGAGCTCGCGACACGGCCCGGCGCGGTGGGCACGCCCCATTGGATGGCACCGGAAATCATCCAGATGCAGGAACCGAGCACCGCATGCGACATCTGGAGTCTGGGCGCCACGGTTGTCGAGCTGCACAGCGGCCAGCCGCCGTACGGCAACCGCCCCGATATCGCCGCCATGTACGCCATTGTGCAGCAGGACTCTCCCGCCATGATCCCGGCCGACGTGAGTGGTAGTCTGCGCGACTTTCTCACCCTCTGCTTCGAAAAAGACCCGGTGCTGCGCGTGTCGGCCGAGGACCTGCTGAAGCACCACTGGATCCGGAAGTTCGGCGGCGGTGCCGTGTCCCATCCCGAGCAGGCCGTGCGCGAATGGAACTCGCCGTCCCGCAAAAAGAAGCTCGCGGTGCCATCCATGCTCAATCTCCGCGGTGCTGAACGCATAACCGAAAGTATCACCGCTGCTCGCGCTGACCGCGTCGGTTCCAAACGCATGACCACGGACGACTATCAGGACGACGACCTTGAACTGGATTTTGAAAAAGATTTTGTCTCATTGGGGATGTTTGCCAACGACGGCGCCGCTGACCACGCTCTTTTCAAGCCGCAGCCGCAGCCGCAGCCGCGCCGGCAGGCACTGGACGCGTTTATTGACGATGTAAGCGACGAGTATGACAACGACTACGACATCGGCTCCTCGTCTGATATTCTAAGGGGTGCAAACGAGGCCCCGCTTGTTGCGCGAGGCAATAGTGCCCCTCGCAACACCGACAGCGGTAACGGTACCACAGAATCAACCGACCCGTTTGCTGGTATGGAGGACCTCCTTGAGAACGCGCCCAACGAAACCGAAGTTTGTGCTCAGGAGGAGGCCAAAGAGCTCGCGCAAGTCGTGGGGCCGTACTCCAAGGATCTTAAAACGGTATTCAGGCGTCTAACTGAGCTCACGAGCTCGGTCCCATCGGTCCGCAAAACCGTTTCTCAGCTGCGCATCCTTTCCAAGGCTCTGTCGTTGCTCACCACTGGCTCGCCGTCGCGGCGCACGGTTCTGGCGTTCGTAGAGCTGGTTGAGGTGTGCATTGCCGACGACAGGCGAAGCGACACAGTCACCAGCTTCTGTCTGGCCGGTGGCCTCTCGTTCCTCTTGGCCAAGTCCGCGCTCGACTCTTCCATGATACTGCGAGTTCTGTATAAGATATCATGCCGCGAGCAGGAGGTCGATAACACCATGGCAATAGCGCGACAGCTCGCTTTCCGCGAAGATGCGGTCGCCTTCCTGTGCTCCTTTTTCACTGTCAAAACTACCCCTGCAGACGTCTTTAGGGCATCTTCAATGGTTCTCGAGATGTTCCGGCTCTCGGGACCACGCCATCGCGCTGATCTGTGGCACCATCTCAACAGCTACGGCTTGCTCTCCCGACTCGTCGACTTGCTTCATCTGCGTCATGTCCTCGATAATGATGGGAACACCCCGCTCGCAAGGAACCTCTACCAATTGATAGCGAGCTTTTCAAAAACGCCCCAGGACTCGCTTATTGAGAACGTCGACCAGCGCGTGCTGCGACGGCTCATGCGTGCCTACATCGTGTTACCGTTGGGGAGCGAGCATCGCACCACCATTCTCGAACTGTTCAAAACTGTCAGCACTTTGGTTCCCGTGCTCGAAGAAATGGAGTGTGGAAACGTCACACCGCACGTCATTGCCGCGCTTCGACGAGCCATGCATGACCCTCGGGTCACAAAGCAAGAGGCATACACAACTGCCAAGTTCCTTGTACCGTTCTTGTTCAATTATGCAAGAATCGAGCGGTCTAGGCAGCGCGAGGTCGCTAAGTTCGGCATACTGCCGATACTAAAGGATTGCATCCGTGAGCACCCAAGGCTGCGCGAATTCGCGTTCCCCATTTTTACCGCTCTGGCCCACTCGGCGCACCCTGAGTGCCTGCAGGCGCTATGGGAGGCTGATGGCCTCCGAACTTTCATCTATTTAATGACCGAATCCGGCTGGGAGGCTGCGGCAATTGCCGCCATTGCTGCGTGGATGGTCGAAGAACCTGAACGCGTGAGGCAGCAGTTCGCACCGCACGCTCGCACCCTCATTCAATCACTCGGCGATACAAACGGTACCGCATTTGAGTCGGTGCTGTCTGCCGTGGCAACATTACTTGACCGCAACCGACGTATTTGCCGCGACCTGCCGCCTGAGGAACTGTTTACAACCCTCAAGCGCTATATCGGCCACCAAGCGACGGCTAGCAGTGCTTCCTTGGTCCAAGCGCTCCAAATCGTGACTTGGATTCTTACGGCGAACACAAGACTAGCTACAATTGCTATCGTCGAATCTGGGCTCTTATCTACAGTAGGAACCCTTCGAAATGCTCCAGATATCCCTGTTCCATGTGTGAAGCTCATCACGCAGATTTACAAGATTGCCGCACCCCAGTCACCCGAGGCTAGGGCCTAATTAAAAGAGCTCTGTTTTGTATATTTATGCATAGCTATTTGATATTGATGTTTTCATGGCTCTAGCATTTGGCTATCGTTCTGGCGAGATAAGGGGCGTTAAAGGCGGGGCCGCCCCAGTAGCCCAAAAGCCAGCCTACGTCTGCTGGACAGCGGCCATCTAACTACTAGGGTTCTCACATTGATAAGAACAAGACGTGCTTATGCATGACGAATATACACGATGCACGATGCAGCGCTCAAGAGCTGATGGCGGGCGGTGCAGCGGCCCATCAGCAGAGGCCGAGTATGTCGCGCCGCTGGCCCCGGCGAAGTAAGGCCCTTGCTAAGACAATGAACGCCGAGAGTTCCTCAATACCGCAATTCCGCAACGTGTCTTGCGTCATAGATTCTACGAGCGATAAATGAGTTTTCGATAGCCAGATTCGAGCGGGGCCCCAGCTAATAAGCCGTAATCACCTTAAATTCCCCTTTTTGAAGCTTCTGGGCGCTTCCCGAAGTACATAATGGTACCAATGGATCTTGTCCTATAGAAATAACTCATCTGCAAGCCGCAGGCCCTCCGACATTTGGTCAGGGGACCGGTAGGCGGCTCGGGCCGACAGGCTGGGTAAGGGTGGTAAGATAATACCCGCCATGGTGCACATTTCCGTTTTGGGAACGCTGACAGCGATCGCCCTATAAATTGAGCTCAATCTCGGGGGAATCTGGGGGTACCACCGCGGCTTAAAATCACCAATACTCGAACATTTGAGTGTCTCTACCATCAATGTCGACATCTATGCCACCCGCAGAGCCTAATGTGAAGTTTGGACTGGGAATTGCCAAGTCCAACGCCGCTTGCGTAGCGTTCTTCGCCATTGCTGGTCTTATCTTTCAGTTTCCGGTCATTTTAACCCACTGTGGACTGGTTGGACGCCCCAATGTGCCTGTCGTGATCTTGTCGTTGACGTATGTGTACATTTGTTTGTCCTACGCCATCTCGGCCATCAGCTGGTCATCGAGCGATATCACCCACTGGTGGTCCGGTCGCGGATGGTGCGACTTGGATGTGAGGCTGTTCCTGGCTGCTTCGCTTGGCGTTTTGTCTACTCAATGCGTGATTAACTGGAATATGCTCGAGATTCTTGGCGAGAATGCAGCTATGTCGGCATGGACCAAGACCAAGCGCCGGTGGATCCTTGAGATCGCTGCGTGCTTGTTTTTGCCGTTTGTGAACCTCGCTGTCAGTTCATTCACGATGATGTCTCGGTTTGACGTTGTTCAAGATGTCGGATGCTTGGCCAACGAGGATTTGAGTGTCGCCTACATCGTCACGTATCTGATTTGGCCGCCCATACTAGGTCTGGGCACTCTTGTAACTATCTTTCTGATCATCTACCGGTTTTTCAAGCGAGGAAGGGCAGCTTCTATCCAGTCGATTTCGTTCATTCCGCACATGGGTTACGCCCAATTCGTCCGTATCTGCATTTTCTCGTTGGCGGTAGCCTCAATCCTTGCGCCACTCAGCATTGCTCTGAGCGTGGTAAACTTCATCAGCGTGGGCCATGACGGCGTTCACCAATTAGCTTGGCTCCATGGGAAGCCTGTGGGATGGGACACGATCCACTACATGTTGCTTGATCAGATCCCGATTCCGATTGGCTCCTGGGGTCCGCGACCCACATTCGTGCTGGCTTTCATCACGAAATACATCAACCTTGCTATTGCATGGCTGTTGTTTTTGTGCTACGGTACCGGCTCGGTTGCTCGTGAGAGCTATGCCCTTATCTACCGCAAGCTGGGAGGTGGCACGAACAAGTCTGCTGGCAACGGCATCGTTGAGATGGTTTCGCTGCGGACGCACGATCGCACACCGACAGCATCGACATTCAAGCAGGGCTTCAATGAGAAGTTTGACGAGTGGGAGACTGGTAGTATTAACGGGGCTAACGCGCTGAGAGCTTGGGAGGAAGGTGCGTCGTACGAGTGGGCACCGCGGGCCGGCTCTTCGAAATCAACAGCGTCCTCGTCACCAGGCCGTGACCAAGTTCCCTCTGCCGGCCGAGTCGGAACCCCTAGTGGACAAGTTGCCACCCCCAAGCGGTTTTTCACGCCTGTGCGCTTGCCCGTTAAGTCGGGTGTTGGCAGCTTTCTTGCAGGCGGCCACTCCTCTTCGTTTCCCCGGATGTCGGATAGTGCTTTTGGTGCTGAGCCTTGAGAGCACCGTACCTCGCGTTAGTGCTATACGCACTATATAAATATTAGGGGCAGCACCCAATAGGGGTGCCCGCCCCCACATGCGTCTTCTTAAGTTATATTTTATTGTTTACTCCAGACTGAGGTCATCAAGAAGCTCGGAGATGTCAATGGTGGGACCATCGTTCTCTGTAGATGCGTGGTGCGCCTGGATCCCATCGGGATTCTTGTACAGGTTGACATCCTGGCGAAGCTCGGGGTCCTCTTCAAGTTCTTCGAGGAAGGCTTCATAGTCATCTGCGCCATCGGCCATAGCATCCTCTTGCTCCTTGGCCAGGTGCTTGAGCTTGAACACACGTTGCCGAGGTCGCTTGGGGTAGTGTTTCTTGACAAGAACGACGTCTGGGTGCGAGCCCGCAGGGAGGGAGTCCCAGGCCGAGGAGTTGAAATTTGAGTTTGCGAGGAAGTATCCCATCACCGAGTCGCCTGGGTGCAGCAGCGCGCCGAGATGGGAGCGGACGTTCCAAGTCTGCGACATGTCGCTGGCGCGAGCAACCTCGACGTCGCACAGTACCCAGCGGCCGCGCATTGGCCCTACCGGCTCGCAGTCAAGGACAACAAACTCGCGGAGGGCTGCGCTCGACACGAGGCTTGGAAACGGCTCGCGCCAGTAAACCGCGCCCGGAAGGTCAGCAACTTGCAGGGTTGTTGGGTCCATGAACTGGATGGAGGCGGTGATTCTAGAGCACAGCACGATGCGGCTGATGTTGCCCAGCTTGGCCGCCAAAGTCGCCGGCAGGACTACCAGATCGTCGCGGCAGATCGGTGCGATCTCGACGCTGTGGGTGAACTTGTAGGATGCGGAGCCGGTCTGCGTGTCGGTGGAGATGAGCTGCTCGCTGCGCTTGGCGGTGACAGGCGCAACGTTCGACAGGAAGTCGACGAGCTTGATTGCCTGATTTGGGTGCGCGAAGAAAAAGTCGATGCCGTCGCGCGACTCGGAAATAGAGATCGTGTCAGCAGTAGCGCCGTGCTTGAGCATGAGCTGCTCGAGGTAGAGAAACGTGCGCTTGTGGCTGACCTTCTGGCGGAGCTGGACGCTGCCGCGCCACTGGTGGACGGTCCAGCTGCGGGCGCAGTCCGGGCACTGGGAGTTCATGACCGCATACTCGACCTCGAATGTTTCCTGGAGAATGACGCCCGAGCCAGCCTGCGCCTCGCCCTGGACGGTGACATTGATTTTGATGCGGCGGCTGTGGGGTTCAGTCCACACGAACGCGGCGTCGATGAGCCGGAAGTTATTAGACTTAGAGGTGAGTCCCGGCAGGCGTTTGAGCAGAATAGCAAGCAGCTCGCGCGACTCGGGCTGCGCAACTACCCAAGACGAGGGCGGCACGAGGAAGCGCTCGCAGTTGCGGCAGAAGTTCACCGAGGCTTCGCGCGGGATGTCTACTGCCAGTTTGCAGGTTGCGCGGATGCAGTCCATGCACATTGTCAGGCCAGTTGTGCCATCAATGGGCCGGCTACAGTTCCAGCACATCACGGTGGCTGGCGTGTACTGGCCAACGGTGCCATTGAAGGAGTTCATCATTGGAATTGACAGCCGCGGATGAGTGCTTGTAGAACTGCAGCGCAGGGATATTTTTTTCTTTTAGATATGTCAGGGCTAGGGGTAGGCAGTATGTTGTGTAGCTGCGTCCAAGCGAGCTAGCGGGCAGCAGAACTGGGCACTAGTTGAGCCAGGAAGACTGCTTTTGGTGCTTCCGTATCTAGCGGCCAGTGTGTTTTCCAACGCGCTTTATCGCTCTCTGGACCACAAATCTAGAAGGATGCCGCGTGTTAGTCTCAGTTCCCCCCCATCGAAGTTCTTAGTGTGACACTGCATCAAACTGTGTACCCCAACTACCCACTTATATACGTCTCCATCTTTCTATAGTACCGCGCCTCGCTACTCCTATCGCAACTGAAGCGAGCGCTCTCAGCTCGAGCACGCTCTCAGCTCGAGCACCGCTAGCCGAGCATCCGGCACCGCTTGCAGGCAAGCACCGTTGTTACACGTGACCGCATTTGTCATTTGCTCGGATCTAGCTGGCGGAATCACAAGACAACCACCGTAACAATAGAATAGGATGGCCGAGAGCGAGGTAGACCACTTCGTGGCTCGGATCGACGCGCTGGCGCCGAAGCTTCGGGCGCAAGAACCGAACCTCGAGGCGCAGGCGCTCGTGCTCGAGTACCTGCGCGCCATCGTTGACAGCGGCCTTGCCGCCGACGCGCCGGCCGCGACGCAGGAAGTAGACAACGTGGCCGTGCAGCTCCAGCCAAAAGTGGTATGCGTGGACTGGACCTCTTCGTTCGAGCCCGCCGTCGAGGGCACCGTCACCGCCCCGGCGCTGCGGCTCGTGCTGTCGCTGCTGTGGACGCTGGGCGGCCCGCGCGCGGTCTCCGCGTTTCTCGCGACGCGCCCGAGCCCGCCCACCGCGCTGTCGGTGGTAGACGCCCTGCGCGCGTTGGACCCCGCCGAGCTGAGCCAGCGGTTCCACGTCTCGGCGGCCATCGAGCGGCTGGCCACGCCGCACCCTTTGAACTATAAACCGGTTGCGCACCTGCTGCTGCACCTGCTGCCGAGCCACCCCGAGCTTGCGGCCGACCCCGTGGTGGCGGCCGTGACGCTGGCACACGCGGCCAAGCTCCCGTCCGTCGCGGCGCCCCAGATCCAGGCGCTCCGGCAGTGCCTCGACACGGTGCTGCGGCACCGCCCCGCGTCGCTCGCCGCCATACTCGACCTGCTGGCCGCGTCGACGCCGCTGGCCTGGCCCGTGGCCGAGGAATTCGCGGACCGCGACCTGCTCGCCCCGGCGGCGACGCCGCAGCTGTTCAGCGCCTGGTTCGATGCTGGCGCCTACGCGTTTGTCGTCGATATTCTCGTGCGCGCCGACGCCCATGCGCCCGAGCGCGATTTTGCCGCGTTTTTGACCGACCACTTCGGGCGCGCGCCCGAGGCGTTTGCCGCCGTCGTGGAGTACATGCAGCAGCCTAC